>JAVKPL010003425.1:0-196744 GCA_032173675.1 Gastrolobium villosum
TTGTGTTATGTAGCATGTATCTGGTTAGATTTGGTGCTTGCTTGCAAGTGGCTTTTTCACATTGTTGTGGACTGCTCATACAACACTTTGTTACTTGTTTTGTTATTCTGTTTTACCTTTGATATGATTTTAATTTTTATTATTATTTCTGGATTGAAAGATGTACAGTATATTTATATGTAGATTATTAAACACTGATCTTCTTGGTTTCATAAGCACATTAGGATTTTATGCAAATTTTTATATGCTTTTATGCACACACAAAAATGTGTTTTTATGCAGAATTTATTTTTTTGTTTTTATTTTTATATTTTTTATATTTTTATATATTTTTTATTTTAGGCGGGCTGGCCCGTAGCCCGCCAACCCACTCATAAAACGGGCCGGGTTGCTCAATTCAACCCATTTTGTCAAAACGGGCCGGGACGGGCTAGCCCATTTTAAGCGGGCCAGTGGCGGGCCGGGGCGGGTCGGGGCGGGCTGGCCCGTATTACCAGCCCTAGGAATACCATGCAGTTTACAAACCATGTGAGTGAAGAGTTCAGCTACCCTAGCAGCTGAGTATTTTTTTGGTAGAGAGCCAAAATGAGCTTGTTTGGATAGTCGGTCCACAACTACTAAGATTGAAGTGTATCCATGTGACACCGGTAAGCCAACTATAAAATCAAGGGACAGATCTTCCCAAATTCTCTCAGGTACAGGTATAGGTTGTAATAGACCAGCAGGGCTTCTGGTTTGGTATTTCACTTGTTGACAAATTACACAAGAGTTAACATGTTCCTTGATAGCTTTTGACATTCCAGGCCATATTAAACTGGCAGTGATTCTGGCCAATGTCTTCTGAATGCCTGTGTGGCCACTAATCTTATATGAATCCTAAAGAGACACAAACATATAAGATTAGTCCTAACTAACAAATTAAGTGGAGTGGCAAACACTTAAAGATAGTGTACTAACCTGACCAAAATGTTGCCCAAAACTCATCATGTGTGAGTTTGATCACACGTCAGAAAATCAGTTAAGGAAACCCCATAAACTGTTGAATTAGACGAGTTTGTTTCCTTCTCTGGTTCATCTTCTTGCTCTTCAACTTCATTGCGACCATTTTCCCAATCATCGCGATTGCACCACGATCATTGCGTGGAGTATGAGCACTAGAGTTGTTACTGATGGTGATCACTTGATGGCCTTTGGAGTGTGGCTCCTCCGATATATGAGTACCTTTATGTCCTTCATATAGAAATATTTCATTCTTGAACTCATTTTTTCCCATCACATCCGCTATATCGTATAGAGAACTAGTATCATTGCAAAAAGTATGCATACTGGAGTTCAATCTTTTAACATCTTCCTTTGATTTCTGGTTGGCTGTAATATGATGGCTTTTGGGGTGTGACTTCTCTGATATTGGACTAGCATCAATGTTTTCAGCCATAACAATTTCACTTTTGAAAGTGTCTCCAAATGTTTCATCAGTCACCCTGTTCTTTACCTCACTAATGCTAGTGGAATCTTGTGTTGGATGTGAAGATTGTTCCATATAATAAAGCTGCAAAATTTCATCGAGGAGAGAGACAGGCTCTTTGTTCAATACTGAAGTTTCTTCTGGAATGCAAGGTTGAACCATCTCAGGAGCAGGTAAGTTATAAGTAAAATTATTGATTGAAGAGACACCAAATACAGGATCCTTTTTAACTCTTTTCGTCAATTGTAGCATGCCTTCAAATTCACCAGAAGAGTCATAAGTATCACTTTTATTAGACTTGAGATTACTGTTGACATAAAATAACTGTTTATCCCCATAGTGATTTTTTGTAGGAAGATGAGTTTGCTTCAACAGTCCTGACATGGGATAGCAATTTGCACCTTGATCCACAAAGCATGATCATGTCTTGACCATAGAAGCATTACTGCAATGATCATATGGCTGCTCTAAATGTTTGAAATCCGATAGAAAATCCCACTTTAGAGGTTGATCTTGCCACAAATTCCCAATACTCGAACTTTTCCAATTAGAGTTCATATTAGGAAATAAATTAGGAACATCAGACTTTAGAGGTTGATCTTGCCACAAATTCCCAACACTTTGCCAATTAGAGTTCATGTTAGAAAATAGATTAGGAACATCAGACTTTAGAGGTTGATCTTGCCACAAATTCCCAACACTTGAACTTTGCCAATTAGAGTTCATGTTAGGAAATAGATTAGGGACATCATAAATTTCCCTTGAGACATTTTGAAGCATCAACAAGTTCAAAGATTCACTCTGTTGGGAATTTCCCACTATATTTTAATAACATTTACCCGTTTGATTTACTACTCTGACAATTGAGATGGATCTGATACAATATGGAGATTGTTTGGGGTCTAACCAGAAAAATGAATCTATGGCTTTCAAAATTATAATGGGAAATTCCCAACAAAGTGAATCTTCGAATTTGTTGATGCCTCAAGATGTCTTAAGGGAAATTTCTGATGTCCCTAATCTATTTCCTAACATGAACTCTAATTGGCGAAGTTCAAGTGTTGGGAATTTGTGGCAAGATCAACCTTTAAAAGTCTGATGTTCCTAATCCACTTTCTAACATGAACTCTAATTGGCAAAGTTCAAGTGTTGGGAATTTGTGGCAAGATCAACCTCTAAAGTGTGATGTTCCTAATCTATTTCCTAACATAAACTCTAATTGGCAAAGTTCGAGTGTTGGGAATTTGTGGCAAGATCAACCTCTAAAGTGGTATTTTCTATCGGATTTCAAACATTTAGAGCAGCCATATGATCATTGTAGTAATGCTTCTATGGTCAAGACAGAATCATGCTTTGTGAATCAAGGTGCAAATTGCTATCCCATGATAGGACCGTTGAAGCAAACTCATCTTCCTACAAAAAATCACTATGGGGATAAACAGTTATTGTGTGTCAACAGTAATCTCAAGTCTAATAAAAGAGATACTTATGACTCTTCTGGTGAATTTGAAGGCATGCTACCATCCACGAAAGGAGTAAAAAGGATCTTGCATTTGGTGTTTCTTCAATCAATAATTTTACTTATAACTTACCTGCTCCTGAGATGGTTCAACCTTGCATTCTGGAAGAAACTTCAGTATTGAACAAAGAGCCTGTCTATCTCCTCGATGAAATTTTGCAGCTTTATTATATGGCACAATCTTCACATCCAACACAAGATTCCACTAGCATTAGTGAGGTAAAGAACAGGGTGATTGATGAAACATTTGGAGACACTTTCAAAAGTGAAATTGTTATGGCTGAAAACATTGATGCTGGTCCAATATCAGAGAAGTCACACCCCAAAAGCCATCATGTTACAGCCAACAAAAAATCAAAGGAAGATGTTAAAAGATTGAACTCCAGTACGCATACTCCTTGCAATGATCCTAGTTCTCCATCTGATATAGGGGATGTGATGGGAAAAAATGAGTCCAAGAATGAAAATTTTCTATGAAGGACGTAAAGGTACGTACTCATAGTGCGGAAGAACTTTGATGATAGAAGATTGTTTCTCAGAGTCTTTACCCTCTCCTTTCCTTGTATCGTCTATGATAGGTATCTGATACAACGTTTATGGGCGGATCATGAAGGAGAGAAATTATGAGAGATCATCATGATGAGAGACTCACCATTTTCTCTTTATATAATTGAACAATATCACCAGTTACGGAATTTCAAATAATTCCTTGTAACTTCTCGTTAATGCAAAATGTTAAAACGTCAATTACCATTAATACGAAACGTCAATTACAATTAATGCAAAACGTTACTATAATGCAAAACGTCAAAACGTCAATTACAATTAATGCGAAACGTTACCATAATGCAAAACGTCAATTATCATTAATGCGAAACGTCAATTGCCATAAAGCCTCTTTTATTATTAATTAAATCAATTGACACACAATACACATGAGACATAAATAGTTTTACAGTAACTAGTACAATAGTGCCTTATATTTTTTAAGATAGTTCATGCATCTTCAATCTGGAAAATTAAAAAAAAAAATCACCCCTTCCTTTGGAAATTCTGGAAAATAAGCCTAAGATTCAGAAATAAAGAAAGGGAGGGTGCTTACCAAAAAGAGAAAGGGAGGGTTGTTTATCAAAAAAAAAAAAAGGAGGGTTCTTTTGACTACAAAGTAAAACTTACAAGTCTTATTCTTTATTTCAGTTGTTAATGGATAGAAATCAACGGTAGTTATTTGTAATATAATTAATATAACTTTTTAAATTATAACTATTAGATGGACAAAGATCAACTGTTAAGATCCAGAGTAAGACTTGGAGTGAAAATATCCCTCTTCAATAAAGAAACATCTAAAACTAACAAATATCCACTTTAAGCATTTTTAATTTAGATGAATTTTTAATATTATAAATTAAAAAAATATACTTAAAAGAAAAATGTTTAGATTTATTCTAGGAAAAATCGGATCAGCGGAAGCAATTTAAGACATAATATATTTGTGGGATAGGATATTGTGACATACAAATAATGTTACGCACAATGTTACGACCACATCTTAACCGTTGATTTTCGCTAATCAACGGTTATCATTTTTAAGATCAAATTCATTAATTAATTATTAATTCACAATAAATGATAACCGATGATTGACGAAAATCAACGCTTAAAATGTGATCATAACATTGTGCGTAACATTATTTGTGTGTGATAATATCCTATCTCTATATTTGTATACTTACGAATCATTCGCAACCATAAAAGGTCATACCCTTTGAATTGCGGATTTGCGAGAAATCCATTTTGTATCGATGTGGTGTTTTTTCTAAGGGATTTATATCTATCATTTAATATTACCACAACAACTTTCCTACACACATAACTTTTTGTGGGACCTGCAAGTTTTGAAGTAAAAAAAAAATTCTGGCACGCAAAACGAATCTCTATAACATAACACAATCAATTTTCCTACAACATAACTCTTATAAAACCCTTTTTATAAGGATCCCACCTTTTATTTATGTTTGCAGGAAAGTCTCTCTTTTTCCCGTAACATGAAACATATATAACCCTCTAAAATAAAGAGAAGTTAAGAACGGTATCTCTGATGGAAATAAATCATTCTCAAATAATGCACACTAACTTAACGTATAGGAGTGGAATATATACGAGACTTGAGGGAGGAAAAACACGAGAGCGATTTTCAATGTAAAAGAAAATAAATAAATAAAATAAAATCCGAGAGGACTTTGTTTGAAATATATGTCTTAAAAAGCAATACATAATAGGAGTTATCTCTCCGAGTGAAGATTCTGTTTTATTATATAAGGATGTTAGTGCTTACCCAAAAAAATAAAAAAATAAAATAAGGATGATAGTTATTATATAGTATAAAGGAAAAGTGTGTGTCATTTTAAAGGATATAAAATTATGTCATTTTAAGAGAGATAAAGAATGAGAAAAAATTGATAAAAAAAATAAAAGTGTGAGTCTCACCTCTTTGTGATGATGAAAGAATATAAATTGTGTCATTTTAAAATATAAACACTTTTCTCATAGTATAATCACATGATGAAACAACAAATGCTTTAAATAAAAATATGAGATGGTTATTCTATTTTTGTAATACTGTTTGTATTTTTTTGATATAATGGTGACATTGAGGTTTGAACTTATAACTTCATGCAAATTATCCTAACTTCTTATCATTAAACCAATAATAATTGCTCCTATTTGAATTAATATGAAGGGATGGGGAATATGTTTTCTTGAAGGATGAAATTGTTGGGCTTATTCCTCCTTTAATGCGCAAGTCCCATTACATTAGTATAACAATGTTTAAGAAGCAATAGTATAAATTACAGTTCAATGACATCATTGTTTAGGTGTTAGACAAATTGAGAATAAAGGGGGAGGAGACTCGGTTATGGCTGGTGAATGGAGATTATATCATGGAAAGTGGCGGATTTAAGAATTTTTTTTGTGGGTAGTTAAAAATTAAATATTTATTTCTCTCTTCAAACATAATATATGGGAGTCCAACATACGAATAATTAAATATTTGTGCCTATTTGAATCTCTTTTTTTAAACTAGAAGCTACTTGTAAGCATAAGTTAGGCCAAACAAGTTTTGGGAAAAGTTCTTATAATGAAAAACTCTTTTTTTTATAATGAAGAAAAATGCCGAAAGCTAAAAGTTCCTAGAAGGATATTTTTTTTAATCTCTTATTTGTTTTTCTTGAATTTTGTTTTATTTTTTTTTTTAGAATGAAGAGTTATAAAGATAGATAGAGAGATCATTTTCTTGAAATGTGTGTTTTTAAGTAACTTTTAGACAATTTTTTTTTTGTAATTAACAAACAACTTTTAACTTTTTTTTTTAGTTTTAGCTTATAAATAGCTTTTAACTTAAAAATAAGATGATTCAAACAGGCTCTTAGAGTAATTTGTAAAAAAAAAAATTGTAGACAGATCTTTCCCCATAATTTAATACTAATTCCATATGCTAACTGTTACCACCAGATCTGCGCCTACAAATAAACGTCACGTAGCTAAAAGAATTTGAACTGCACTATTTCTTATTAATTTTTTATTTTGTTCATTTCGTTAACTTTTGTTGAGGGGAAAAAATGCATTCAGAGTTAGAGGAGTTTCAATAGATATAGGATCTGAGAATATAAAGAAGCTCTATAATTTCTACGTGGGAAAAAACTACTTCACATTAATGGAGAGAAAAAAATAAAAATTTCTTACATTATAATTATGTTAAAAAAAATTCTTCAAATTTATAAAAAATAAAATAAAATCTTCAAATTTTGAGCTACGTCCGCATACCCTAGTCCTGGGTCCGCCCTTGATCATGGAGAAGATTCTCCTGACATAAACATATAATGTTGTAATCGTTTGTCAGTTCTGTAAGCCCCGCTGAGGTGTGAAATTGTATGACCCCTTATATGTAGAGGATATGCATGGGAGTAAAGGGTAATCAAATATGAAAATAATCATAGTGGGTGGCCTGAACTTGTCCGATGGTGAAAAGAGTGTTTAAAAACCCGGCCCGGTGTCAGGGTTCAATGGGTCACGGATTCAACCGGGAGTCATTACACTGACCCAGTTTTATATATTAAATATATATATATATATATATATATATATATATGAAAATATTAAAAAAAATACAAATCATCAAATATTCAAAATATACTTAACATAATTCACCAATTACAACCACAAGTTAATGGGATCACTATGCTGATTCGGTTCTGCCTCTTTTGAGAAGGTTTCTAACAAAAGGAAATTTAAAGGAAGTAAGAATGAATTTTTGTTTTTCATCGACAGCCATAAGGATTTTATTTGAATGAGTAAATTTTTACCTTTTCTAAAAGATTTACGGCAACAGGTGAAGATTAAAGTCGTTTAGGTTACTACCGGAAGATAAGAGAACGATAAGATTTAGGTTTGCAAACATTTTTATTTTATTTTTTAAATAAAATGACGTTATTTCACGAGAAATTTAAAAATAAAAAAAAATATGTAATGACCCAATTCGACCCCTCTGACCCGAGAGTCAATGAAATCCAGCTGAGTTTTTGGGATCAGAGGAGTCAAATATTCATATAGGATCCAACTTGTGACCCAACCCTCAGAGAGGAGGGGTCAGGAAGGGGTGGGGTTTTAAAACACCAGATGAAAGTGGATGGCAGATAAAGTCATCCACGTGGTCCACTAACAATAAATAACTATTGTTTTGACAATGAGCATATTTCAAATAATTAAAAACACAGCAATAAATCTTATTTTTTAAGCATGAGTCTTAAGTTTGTTCGAATATTCTTTTTTTAATTTGACCAATATTTTTTAGAAAATTTGACTCAACCGTCTTAAGAGACTAGTTCGAGAAAGTCCATTTCAAATATTTATTTTGTATTAAATTTTTATATTAATTAACAAAATTATTTTTAAATAAGCCAGAGGGTAAATACACTATATAAAGCATGTTTGAATTATGTTTTTAAAAATATTTTTTTAATTTTCAGAATAAAAAAAATTATTTGATAATGTTTGTTTTATAAAAAAATGTTCTGCAAATTATATTTATTTTTAAGTTTTTAGAATCAAATTTAGATAATATATAGCCTATTTGATTGTGTTCTACTTTTTTGTTTTTAAAATTATTTTGTAGAATAATTAATAAAATGAGTGTTTCCTGCATTTTTTTATTTTGAGTTAAAAAAACAAAAACACTTCAAGTTAATGTTATGTTATTAATGTATAAAAAAAGTCAGAACATGGTTTTATGTTTTAATTTTTAACTTTCAAAACAAAACAAAAAATCCAAAAAACACTCATTTCATTAACTACTCTGGAAAATACTTCTAAGAAAAAAATATATATATAGTATATGATAGAATCACAGTTCTAAAGGAAGGGATGAGGAGAAATTGAAGACAGAAAGATGAGAAGAAGAATCAAGAATTTTATTCACAATTTTTCTGAGCAACTTACAATCGATGTTGCTCTATTTATCCTTTACTCCATAACACTTAGTTACAACTAATTAGTAACAGTATTACATGTATACTACACAAAACATTCTTTACATCAGACTAGAAACACAATATTCTTTTGCTCACTACTTACATACAAATTCCTCATCATTGAAGCGATTGAGTTTCCTAGTCTTTCTTCTTGGTCTCCCTTCTACCGTGGGCCATCCATCTTCAAGTTCTTCTGGACCATTTCACCTTCTGCTGCAGCATGCATCCTTGGCATCCCTGCCTCTCCTTCTTCACTTGGCTTCGATGGGTTTTCTGATGGTGCCCTAGGAGTTAGTTAAGAAAATCCCAATTCTTTCTTATCTACCAGGTCGTGACTTTGGGTTGGGTCATGACCCATATTATCTGGACTTAGGTCACTTGAGCCCATATCAACACCTCCCCCATTAAAATCAACCTTGTCCTCAAGGTCGAAGGATGGAAATTGCTTTGAGAATTCATCCCAGGGTTCCCATGTGACACATTCTTCTGGCATACCTACCCATATTAATTGCACCTTTTTAGTTTGAGAGTCCCCTGTTTTCTGTATGCGAGTGGAAAAAATCTTTTTAGGTTCTAGAATAGGTAATCCACCTTGAAAAACTTATGGCAATGGTAATGGTGATATAGTGTGTTCACCTTTAAATGGTTTAAGTAAGGAGATATGGAATGTGCGGTGTATCTTGGTAGTGATTGGTAAGCTCAACTTGTATGCCACATTACCTACACGTTTCAGAATGCGAAATGGTCCAAAATACCTCTTGGACAGCTTGTTAGAGGTCTTGTTTGCTACTGAAGTCTGTCTATATGGTTGCAACCACACCCATACTAGGTCTCCAACTTTATATTGTACATCTCTGCGGTGTTTGTTAGCCTGATCTTTCATGACCTTCTGAGAATGGAGCAAATTCTCCTTTAAGTGAAGCAAAACAGCTTGTCTGTCTTCCAACCACTTATCTACATCATCTAATTCAACAATAGATGTTATGTAATACAGAATTGATGGAGGATCGCGTCCATATACAACTTTAAAAGGTGACATTCCAGTTGAAGTATGGTATGAAGTGTTGTAGCAATATTCAGCCCAATGCAAAACATTAGACCACTTTTTTGGATTATCCGCTACAAATCACTTGAGATACTGTTCATAGAACCCTTGTTGACCACTTTAGATTGGCCATCCGATTGAGGATGGTAGGCTGTTGTTCTTCTCAAACTAGTGCCACTGAGTTCAAACAACTCAGTCTATAATTTACTAAGAAAGATAGGATCTCTATCTAAAATTAGAAATCTAGGAATACCATGCAGTTTACAAACCATGTGAGTGAAGAGTTCAGCTACCCTAGCAGCTGAGTATTTTTTTGGTAGAGAGCCAAAATGAGCTTGTTTGGATAGTCGGTCCACAACTACTAAGATTGAAGTGTATCCATGTGACACCGGTAAGCCAACTATGAAATCTAGGGACAGATCTTCCCAAATTCTCTCAGGTACAGGTATAGGTTGTAATAGACTAGCAGGGCTTCTGGTTTGGTATTTCACTTGTTGACAAATTACACAAGAGTTAACATGTTCCTTGACAGCTTTTGACATTCCAGGCCATATAAAACTGGCAGTGATTCTGGCCAATGTCTTCTGAATGCCTGTGTGGCCACTAGTCAGAGTGGACTGATTCTCTTTAAGAACTTGTTGGACCAAGGGTAAAGTTGAATCTAAGAGAAGCTTCCCTTTTTGCAATAACAAACCCTCATGAACCTCATAATCAAAGCAGCTTTCTGGATTAGCTACTATCTTCTGATGTATTTGCTGAAAAAATAAGTTTTGTTGATTCTCTTTTTTTAGATCCTCTAGAATATCAAAGTGCACCATTGCAAGTGTCATCAATGACATAGATAGGTACCTTGAAAGGGCATTAGCCACCCTGTTCTCTTTGCCCGGTTTGTAAACTATTGAATATTGAAATCCCAAAAGCTTGGCTAAATAATATTGATGTTCAGGTGTTTGAATAACCTGATCAAGTAGGCCCCGCAATCTTTTTTGATCTGTCCTTATAGTAAATCTCCTCCCCAAAAGATACTGCCTCCATTTCTTGACAGATTTAGTGATTGCATACAATTCTCTCACATAGGCTGAAGCCTTTTACATTCTCAATGATAACTTCTTGCTGACAAAGGCACTGGGATGCTCACTATGAAGGAGAACAGCACCAATTCC
This sequence comes from Gastrolobium villosum, assembly GCA_032173675.1. NCBI lineage: Eukaryota > Viridiplantae > Streptophyta > Magnoliopsida > Fabales > Fabaceae > Gastrolobium > Gastrolobium villosum. The sequence continues at coordinate 10,721 of JAVKPL010003425.1, forward strand.
CAAGTCTAAAGCATCAGTTTCAACTATAAACTCCTTAGAAAAATTTGGTAAGGTCAAAACAGGTGCAGATGTCATGGCTGTTTTGAGATTACTAAAAGTTGTGTGAGCTTTGTTGGACCATAGAAATGAATCATTCTCCAGTAAATCTATTAATGGTGCAACTATTGATGCATAGTTGCACACAAAATGCCTATAATACCGTGTTAGGCCCAGAAATCCTCTTAGCTGTTTAATATTTTTTGGAGGTGGCCAATCTACCATAGGTTGGACTTTGTTGGTATCCATACTAACTCCTTGCACTGACACCACATGGCCCAAATATTACTTTTGTTTGGGCAAACGAACATTTACTCCTTTTCACAAAAAATTGATGTTCTTTTAATCTGGTCAGTACCAGTTCCAAATGTTCTAAATGTTGTTCTAAGGAAGAGCTGTAAAATAAAATATCATCAAAAAATACAGCAACAAACTTATGAAGATGAGGCTGGAATATTAAGTTCACAGTAGCTTGGAATGTGGCAGTTGCATTTGTCAGCCCAAACGGAATCACAAGGAACTCATAATGACCTTGATGAGTCCTAAATGTTGTTTTCTGAATGTCAGCTGGGTGAACTCGAATCTGGTGGTATGCTGCTCGCAAATCTAGCTTAGAAAATATTTGAGAGCCCCTTAATTCGTCCATTAACTCATCTGCAGTGGGTATGGGAAATTTATCATGAATTGTGATATTATTTAGAGCTCTATAATCTATGCAAAACCTCCATGTACCGTCCTTCTTTTTAACCAGCAATACAGGGGAAGAAAAAAGGCTTGTATTGTTTCTGATAAACCCTGATTCTAGCAATTGCTGAACCTGCCTCTCTATTTCCCCTTTTTGGAAATGAGGATATCTATACGGTCTAACATTGACTGGAGCTGACTTGGGCTCTAGGTGGATCTCATGGTTCAATTGCCTATGGGGAGGCAATTCATTTGGGTCTTGGAATATGGTGTCAAACTCTTCTAACAAGCTTTGTAATTGGGGATCAATAGCTGGCTCTTCTATAGGTGAATTAGAACTCAACAGAGTGAGTTGGTTAATGATGCAATCTGGCCTGTATGTTGGATTTTTCTGAACTGATTAATGGAAATGGGACCTGTGTGTTTATCACCTTGCAATTTAATGGTCTCACCTTGCCAAGAAAATTGTATTGTAAGATGAGTGTAATCCAACATTATAGGTCCTAAAATCTACAACCATTGTACACCTAGCACCATGTCTGCCCCTTGAATAGGCAAGACATAAAAATCAACCAGAAAAACATGCTTTTGAATCTGAACTGGAGCTGGACAAAATCCTTCACACTTTAATGTCTGTCCATTTCCTACCATGACATCAAATTGCTTATCAGTAACCACTGGTAAACGAAGTGTGGAAACCACTCTTGGCTGGAGAAAATTATGGGTGCTTCCCCCATCAACCAATAAGGATAATTCAGACTTGCCAATATGACATATGAATCAAAGAGTTTTGGGTACATTAAAGCCAGATAGTGCATGAAGGCTGATCTGTGGTGTGGGGTCAGGGTCAGGTTCATCCACTGGTTCTGGTGGTGTATTCATCGAATCTATAGATTCAAGTTCTATTTATTCCTCATCTGGTACAATTAAAACATGCACAGATGCTTTGCATTTATGACCCATGAAGTATTTTTCACCACAATAAAAGCATAGTTTCTTGTCTCTCCTCTCCTGGATTTCACTCTGGGTCAAACGTTGGATAGGAATTTTGGTTGAAACAGTGGGGTCAATGCTGGTTATAGGTTAAAATTGCTTAGTTTGAGTGGCTGGTGTGGGCAATAAAGGGGGATATGGGGAGTGAATTTTAGGATAAGTGTTTTTTTTTGAAGTTTAAGCTCTCAGATCTTGGCTAGAGCTATGGCTTTGGTGAGGATGAGGGGATCAAAAGAGGATACCTCATATTGAATTTGAGGTTTTAATCCGTATATAAAGCAACTCAGTAAGAAGGATTCAGTTAATCCATTTTCCTTGTTAGACAAAGATTTAAACTCAGCTTGATACTCCATGACAGAGCCCTTTTGCATCAACTTAGCCAGCTTCGCTTGATAGTCTTCCAGCTCTGAAGGTCCAAAACACACTTGGAGAGATTGTAGAAATCCTTCCCATGCTAAAGCCTTTCCCGAAAAATAAAATGGAGCTATCTTCAATTGTTGTGCATCAACAATGTCATAAAAATCGAAAAATTGACTTATTTGATAGATCCAATCTTGTGGGTCTGAAGATCCATCATTGGGGCCTAGATGTTGGTTGTTAATAGAGGATGTGGTTGAGTTTTTGTGCTCTCTATAACTGTCAAAAATCGCATCGAGCTTGCATGTAATCTCCTGGAATTGTTTGTTCATCTGGTTTTTGAGGTTGTCGACTTCAGATTGGGTTTGATCCACCCTATCGTCGAGAGTTCGAGAACGGTTGTCGGGTGCCATGTTTTTAGGGATGAAATCACCAGTTGATAGAATCACAGTTCTATCGTGTAACAGAAAGGAAGGGATGAGGAGAGATTGAAGACAGAGAGATGAGAAGAAGAATCAATAATTTTATTCACAATTTTTCTGAGCAACTTACAATCGGTGTTGCTCTATTTATCCTTTACTCCACAACAGTTAATTACAACTAACTAGTAACAGTATTACACGTATACTACACAAAACATTCTTTACATCAGAATAGAAACACAATATTCTTTTGCTCACTACTTACTTACAAATTCCTCATCATTGAAGCGATTGGGTTTCCTTGTCTTTCTTCTTGGTCTCCCTTCTACCATGGCCATCCATCTTCAAGTTCTTCTGGACCATTCTCACCTTCTGCAGTAGCATGCATCCTTGGCATCCCTGCCTCTCCTTCCTCACTTGGCTTCGATGGGTTTTCTGATGGTGCCCTAGGAGTTAGTTCAGAAAATCCCAATTCTTTTTCACCTACTGGGTCCTGACTTTGGGCTGGGTCATAACCCATATTATCTGGGCTTGGGTCACTTGAGCCCATATCATTATAATCAAACATGCCCACAGAATCCATATTAAAAGAAAAAAGAACACACAAAAAAAACACATTCTAGCATAAAAAAACATTAAAGAAATTTGGAAGAGAAGATTTAGACCGCGAAGAATGACTTGAATATAAAGTAATGAGAAGTTTAAATAGAGATTTCGAGTTTAAATCGTAAAAATGAAAAATAAAATAAAAAATTAAGAGGATCCTCCCTTGTATGATGGAGATTGGTTTTCTTTTCAATAAACAAGTGAAACAAATAGATTGTGAAAAAAAAAAAAAAAATTGTTGCAACATGGTTAGAGTTAGCAACCAAGAATGAATAACGGGCTTGCTACTGGCTTGTGAGCTGATAAGAGTTGACAACTGATCGGGATCGAGCAGCGATGCAAAACATTAGGGTTGGCAAAACGGGCCAACCCGGCTCGACCCGGCCCAACCCGCATTCAGCCCGAAAAAAATGGGTCGGGTCGGGTTGGCTCGAAAAAAAAATGAGCCAAAAGATCCAACCCGACTCGACCCGAGCCGGGTTAGGGTTGGCTCGCGGGTTAGCTCGATAATCAGCTCGCGGGTTGGCTCGTAAAAAAGCTCGCGGGTTGGCTCAAAAAAAGCTCGCGAGTTAGCTCGAAATGATGCCAGTGGGTTGGCTCGCGGGTTGGTTAGCTCAAAATATTGGCTCGCGGGTTGGCTCAAAAAATTTAATTTTTGTGGTTTGTTCTGCTGTATAAAATTATCAACACTGCCAAAACTATTGATTGCCTAATGGATAATGTTCTCACCACCAACTTGTTCAATGCAATCCATCTTGAACAATCAAATTCAATATGTGTGCAGAACAACACATATGAAAAAATTTCCCATCATATAACAACAATTTTGCATATTCAATTGGCTTCTCAAACCACCAACCATGGAGTCATTTGCAGATACATTATCCAAAATAATGGTAAAAATCTTCTTCTGTATGCCCCATTCCTTTAACAAACCAAGTATTTTATGAGTCAATTCAAATCCAGTATGAGGAGGAGGCATGTGACGGAAGGAAATAATTTTATTATTCAGCTTTCAATTGACATCAATGAAATGGGCAGTTAAGCAAACATAACCCTTAAAAAAAAAAAGAGTAACCCGCGAGCTGGCTCGTTTGAGCTCGGGTTGGCTCGGGTCGGACTAAATCGAGCTGACAGCTCATTTTTACCAACCCAACCCAGCTCGTTTTGTACGGGTTACGAGCCAACCCGACGGGTTGGCTCATTTTTGCCACTCCTACAAAACATAAACTACGCGGGTTAACTAAACGATTTAATAAGCCATTATGATTGATTTAGTAGTAAGGAGTTTGGGTAAAATTTATTACGTTATATGTTCAATTTTCATTTGTAAAAATAAAATTAATGATTTAATATAGTTTTAAAAAATATTAAAAAAATATAATTTTAAAATTATTTATTAAAGTGATATAATTTAATTATCTTCTTATCACTTTTAGTTATATTGGGCTTATAAATATGATACTTTCACATGTGCCATATTTGTTACCGGGTGTTAATGGGTAGGCCGATTGAATAGGGGCTTATGGCTCGGCCTACATAGGTCAAACTTGACTTATTATATATAGTCAAACAAAAGAAGCTTGGGCCTAAAAGAAAGTCCATTTAAAAAGGAGGTCATAGAATTATTTTTATATACCGAACTCACAAACCTACAGGCAAACATATATTATATTATTTATTTTAAATAAAATAAATAAATTATAAATTTGAATAATGAAATTATATTATTGTAATTATTTTTTTAATTAATGAATGCTTAATAGGCTTAAACTAGGGATGTAAATAGGCTAGGTTAGGTCAGGCTTCGGCTTAAAAAGGCCACGACTGCGTAAAAACATTTGGTGTGGCCTATTAGCCTTTTGTAGGCCCTGAATTATAAGTTTGACCTGACCTATATTTAAAAATTAAAAGTTTGGCCTAGGCCTATTAGCCTGTTTAAGCCTATTAAACATTCAATAATTAAAAGTATAAGTAAAATAATATTATTTTATTATTCATAATTTTTAAAATAATAATTGTATTTATTATATTATAAATAAATAATATGATATAGGTCAGCCTGTAGGCTTTTAGGCCCGACATGTATAAAAAAACCTATGGCCTATTTTCTAAATAGATTTTTTTAATAGCTCAGGCCTGTCCTATTTTATTATTTGTAATAGGCCAAGTTTGGCCTAATATAGGCTAGGCCGTAGGCCTATGTAGACCGTTCTAGCCCATTTACACCCGACACCCGTAGCTTAAATAGACAAACAGACCTAGATCAATTTTTTTTTTAAATACTAATCAGACTAAATTTATAATTTAAGCTTATACAAAATTAATAGATCGGATCAGGACTAAAATATTTTATATAGATCTAATATCTTTAAGGCAAAACTCAACTCACTGCGATGACTTTGTGGATAAATTATATGAGGAAAGATATTTTTACTACCAAATTTTTCTACTACTAACTTACTACCTATCCAATCACCATTGAATCAAAGAGAGAGAATGCTAAAAAGTTTTTGAAAAAGAGAAAATGTTGATTCAATGGTGATTAGATAGGTAGTGAGTTGGTAGTGGAAGATTTTGGTAGTAAGAATATCCCTCCTCAAATTATATAAAGGGTTTTCATTTCTTCCTTTAACATAACATAACAAATTTTTTTACACACATAATATTTTGTGGGGCCCACACATTTTAAAACAAAAAAAAAAGAAAAAAATATGGCACGTAAAATGAATCTCAGTAACATTACACAATCACTTTTCTTACGACATAATAAACATAAAACCCATATATATAAAGGGTTTTATAAGAGTTATGCTTTAGGAAAAGTGTTTGTGTTATGTTATAGAGATTCGTTTTGTGTGCCAGAATTTTTTATTTTATTTTTGCTGTGGGCCCCACAAAATATTGTGAGTGTAAGAAATTTTTTCTATTATGTTAGATTATAGATGATAAACCCATATATAGAACCAGCCTATACTTATGCCGTTTTCAAAAGACAGTCATGTACTTTCGTTAAAAGCAATTAACCAGCTTACACTTTAGTACCACACCAATTAAACATATATGAGATTTTAAGGACAAAAATACCCTTATGTTCAACTCCTACAAACACTGCATCGCTGATAACCGCAAATTTTTCCACCGACGGCCACCTAAAAGGCCGTCCTGTCACTCGTCGCTCCTAGAGATCAGACTGTGTCTGTCACAAGCGTTGGAATTTCTGGCAATAATCACATTAGGACTCCTATGATCCCGTGATAGAGTCGAGATGTATAGAGATAAGATTAGCTTTAGTTAACCCATTTGATTACTTAAGTGGCTCAATTCGAATACAACAAAAGCGTAAATAGGAAAGTAAGAGTAGCCTCAACAATGTTCACTCATATGTCTTATAGAGTTCAAGGTGATTCAATAATCCTAAAAGTTCCACATGAAATTGACACATGAGTTTCAACTTCTTTTATTAAAGCGGCCAGCTTAGTTTACTCTTAATTGGATAAAGATAGATGGAGGGTGGTGAATGTAAAGCTACCTCCTTTTTCAAGTAATACAGAGCGCATCAATTAAGCAAAGGTAATTTAAGTTATTGATTATTCTGTCCGATATTGCGTAATGAAGGTTTCATGGCTCCGTCTTCCGAGAAAGAATGGATCTTGTGACGGCCTTATTTTTAGAAATTGACATATATTTTTGTTAAAAACTTTATTTATATAATTGCATGTATATAAAAATAGGCTTTAATGTTTCTTTAGTAGATGTAGATAAGTTATTTACGTTCGCACCCAAAATGACACGACGTCGTTTTACGTTGAAAATTTAAAAAATTATATTAAAAAGATTATTATAACCTGAAATAAATTATAATTACAAAAATACCTTGATTTTCATATCAAAATGACGTCGTTTTGAGCTCACTGTAGATAAGATATCTACATTAACGGTATAAAGAAGAGAATCCATAAAAATATTATTCTACGTATGTATGTCTAGACAGGTATATTTATTAAACTTAAAGGCATTTTCAAAGACGTAAAGGGTGATCTATTTAATTAAATAGATTTTTCTTGGCTTGACTTTTAGCCACAGGCAATATTTTTACCTCTATATTTCACCTTTTTCTAATTAAATGAAAAAGAAAAACGCATAAAAGTAAAAAAAACTTCTCCGTTAAATAATTGAGATGGCGATGAACCCTCATCCTCCAAACTTGTCTGGCCTTTTCTTCGCTCTCAAGTTAATTCAAAACGTTTTCATGCACTCTCATTCCATCACAACCCCGTTTCCTTCCTCTTCATAACTGATGGTGTTATTGGTAAAAAACTATTTCAATTCAAAAATCTAAATGGATAAGAACAGGTTGATTAATAATTTTATATTATATATTTGTAATATACTTCCATAAGAGACAATCAAATTTGAAAGTCAATAATATATCAGGAAATTCATAATATTTTAATTACATTTATTAAAAGAATGGAACGATCAGAATGGGATTCGTGACAAAATAATCGAAACTCTGATACCAATATCCAACAATTGTAAAGATTAACGGAGAATTTTATAATCGGGAATTTACAACAATGGATTGAAATTATGAATCGCATGGTGAACACTCAATCTTTGTATTGCTATTTGATTATAGGAGCATGTTATATTTATAAAAAAATTTATTTATAAATTCTTATAAATTATATTATGTAGGATCGGTCCTACATTAATTACATAATATACAATCGGTCCTACATTAGTATAATTGTAAAAAAAAATTTATAAATGAATCATATCCCTTAATTATATTTGCTATTTACCGGATTGCTACAAAGTTACAATAAATTGTGAATCAACCTACATATATTGAAATTATATATGTTTACCGAATGAATCAATCTATTAGATCATTGAATATACGTTTCTCGGAGTCAGTGAATCTAATCACCTTTACTTTGTATTCATCAATCTACAAAAAATTGTGAATCAACGTACATGCAACGATGAAAAGAATTTACTACACCGGTTATTTGTTTTGAAAATGCAGAAACCTATAGAGGGATGTGCAGAAATCTAGAGAAGGGATGAGAGAATAAAAATTAAGATTATAAAAAATAATTATGAACCGTTGGATTTAATTCTGATCCGACGATGGTGAGATTGATTGTAAGGATGATAAACTTATTTGATGATAAATATAACCATCCTCTATAGAAAATGACTTTTATCATTGACAATCATTTTGCGAAAACACAAAAAGATTTTCTACAGTTCTATGCAGACGAGTTGTGATAGGATAAAAGAGAAATTTCCCAATTAAAAGATGCCTACAAAATAAAGAAAAATTTAAAAATGACTTATTGCAATTGAATGAATATTAAACGCACATAAAATAAAAAAAGTAATTAAAACTAATTTAATTTAGTAATGTATAAAATTAAAATAAAAAACCCAAATCACTCTATATATATTTGTCTTAAAAGAATTTAAGCACTCTTCAAATAAAATCTCCGATGCTTTTCTCTGTTATTTTTTAATGAAAATATATGATATGATGATGATCAATCGTTAATTACTAGTTGAGCTTGCGGTAGAATCAGTAGTTTAATTTAGCATTATAAAATCAGCATCTACATTTGACAACATTATTTAAAGATTTTAGAATAGGGTAATTTAAATTACCCAACATAACCTTTGAATTTGGCGTTTGTTTATGGAGATTTGGAGTGAGAGAAAGGAAGGTGAGTGCGAGGGAGGAAGAGAGGCAGTGATGGAGGGAGAGAAAGAGAGGAAGTTGGTGAGTGTGAGTGTGCTGCACGGTGGTATGATCATAACGATGGACGAGGAAAAACGAGTGTTTAGGGATGGCGGCATCGTGATTGAACAAGATAAAATCAAAGCCATTGGCCAATCTCACCATATTCTTGCTGAGTTTGCTCATCTTGCCGACCACGTTCTCGATCTCACCGGCCATATCTTGCTCCCCGGTCAGTTCAGTTACTCTTCTCTGAAGTCTGATCTGACTACTCATTTCTTGAATTTTGTTTTGAATAATCCACTGCTAACTAACTGCTAATTGGTAATTAATAAATGGAAATATTAGGATTGATTAACAGCCACGTTCATAGTTCCCAACAACTAGCCAGAGGCATAGCTGATGATGTTGACTTAATGACATGGTTGCATCACCGCATTTGGCCTTACGAATCCAACATGACCGAACACGATTCTTACCTCTCTACTTTGCTTTGTGGGATCGAACTCATTCACTCTGGTGTACGTCCTCTATTCTCTTCTCTTCTCTCTTCTCTATTTCAAAATTCAAATTCAAATTCACTTTCAGGTAACCTGTTTTGCTGAAGCTGGTGGCCAACATGTTTCTGGGATGGCTAGAGCAGTCCAATTACTGGGTTTGCGTGCTTGTTTAACCCAGTCAACCATGGATTCTGGCCATGGTTTGCCATCATCCTGGGCCATTCGAACTACTCATGATTGCCTTCAGGTTACTCTCTCCGATCCCATCCCATCCGATCCAACTCATTTCACCACTTTATTAATTATTTTGGTCTTTCTTTATTCTTTCTACACTGCAGTCTCAAAAGGACAATTATGAGAAGCACCACAATACAGCCCAAGGGCGCATCAGAGTCTGGTTCGGAATTAGGCAAATCATGAATTCTACCGATCGCTTGCTTCTTGAGACGAGAGATGCTGCCAGACAACTCAATACAGGAATACATATGGTATGCTCCTCAATACTCAATACTCTTCTCTCTCCTCCCCCTTCCATTGACCACCATGTTTTTCTACAATACAATCAAACAACATAACCTAGACTTCCTTCTGTAACTTCTCTACTTAATCTCATAAATAAAAATTAAATTCCACTAACTGTCCCAATTTAATCTGCTTCAAATTTACGTCTTTTTGGTGAAATTGGTCAAGCTTTTGATCGAACTCCTCTTTCTTCTATTTTCGAGAGCAGAAGCTAACTATAAAACACCCAGGTGTTTTAAATGTTCCTCCTTTTTTTACCAGTCTCCTTGTCCCCGCTTATTTTTTTCCCCCTTCCACGTTTTGACTTGTGACTAAATCCAGTTTTTAGTATTGGTTCATATAATTGTAGATTATCAATTTTGTTCTTTGTTTAAATCATACAGAATAGGAGATCCAAAACAGTTTGGGGGCTTGCCTATATAATGGGGCAGGAGGAGTTCTAATTATTACCAGTTCTTCGTACTTCATTCTCGAAAAATAGGATATGGGGTGTTAAACTAGTCAGTGCACTACATACCAACCTATGTTTTCATCTGATATTTCTGTTTTATGCATTCTATCATTCTATGTTAGTAAATGATAAAATTTTGGAATCTTAACTTGAATTACTGCATTTTAAAGCAAAAAGGTATACTTATTACATACATTTTGACCTTGCCTCACCCCCCAAATTTATTCTTAAATTTAATATAAGACTTTTGTTTGGTTTCAACATTTATTAGATTATAATTCACATGTAACCTGTCTGTTGATATTTGAAACAAATTGAGTTGAATTTGCAAAATTGTTAGCACGTTGCAGAGATACCATATGAGAACCAACTAGTCATGGATATTCACAAAATAAATCATGGAACTGTTACATACTTGGAGAAGATAGATTTCCTTCAAAGCAATCTGTTAGCAGCTCACTCAGTTTGGGTTGATAATAATGAGGTAAATTTTTTCCTGTATAACCTTGATTATCCCCTTTCAACAAAACTTGTTCAGTTTCAGTTATGAAATTTCTGTTGTTTCTTATTGATAATTGATGGAACCCAAATCAAAATAAGACTGAATTAATGAAAAACGTTGGAGACATAGCTCCGTACAGCCGCCAAATTACTGAAACAGAGAGAGTCTATTGGCTGAAAACAGCCTTACAGGAAAGCAAATGCTAACAAACATTACCCGGAGGACAGTCACCGGCTCCTCCAATTCCCAAACCCACCTTTTACATGAGATTCTCCATGAAAAACCCCTAACGTCGCACACACGTATATATCCTACATGCCACCAATCCGTTAGGCATTTTCTCTCTCTATATATCCTAACGTCGCACACACCTATATTATTGCCTGGACCCACTTGTCATAGCGCCCCATCAATAATAAATGGTGATGGTGGTATGCACACAAACATGGATTCACTTGCTTATTTGCAGGTACGTACACGCATGACCATTTTGGATTAGTGGATCCAACTAGAGATTTTGTGGGAAATAGTCCTCTCACCACTTAAATATGGCAACTTTTCTAAGCACAATTTGTAGATATGGTTGATTCAGTAATGCGGTTTTTCTTGTTGATAACTACTGATATTATGTTCCGTACTCCCTCCTCATTTATTTTTCTTTGGGTGTAACTAAGTATGGGTTTTATGGACATATATTTTCAACCTCTGAAACATGGCCCTTTCTTTTTTGTCATTGTATTCTTTTTTTCTTTCCCTTGAAGCTGCAGCATGCTTCAACGAGTGACTTTGACTCCTCTGGCATTTTCCTTTAGTTTTAAATTTTAGTTAATAGTCTATACACTATACTCCCTCCATTCTATGTTGTCTGTCTTTAAGGTTATTTTGCAAGAACTAAGAAAGTCATTCAATTGCTTGATAAGAAAAAAGAACTACGTTTGACTGAATTACCTTTTAATAAAATAGTTATCACAATATTAATCCTCTCTTTCTCTTATTAATACCAAGGGTAAAGTTAGAAGAAATTAATGCTTCATAGATTTTGTAAAGCCGGAGACAAAAAGTGTTAGAGTATAATATAAACTATTAAAAAGGCCCTCACCTAAAAGCTTAAGCTTTTGGGTTGAATTGGTTCTTTACATGGTATCAGAACCTCGTGTCTCGGGTTCGATCTTCGCCGCCTCCCATTTTCTTTGTGGAATTTCTTAGCACAGGTACGCTGGGCTTGATGCATCATCCACCTTTCAAGCCCAATGAGCTCTCTTGTGAGAGGACATGTTAGAATATAATATAAACCATTAAAGAGGCTCTCACCTAAAAGTTTAAACTTTTGGGTTGAATTGTTTCTTTATAAAAATGGAACCAACACACTTTTTTAAAAAGAGTGATAGAAGAGAATGGAGGGAGTAGAAGAATAAGCAAAGCTTCTTGGGGTGTGTACCTTAACCAGAAAAATTGTAAAGCTTCACCAAAATAAACCAACAGGGGCTAAAAAAGTGAGGCCAAAAAAATGGTGAATGAAGAGGCAAAATGGAAAGTATCAATACATACCAGGGATACACTAACATTTCCTAGGCTATATTTAAGAACTCTGGCACTGTGAATAAATAGTGTGAAGAACAGTAATTATTATTGCATAACATTTTCATTTTTCAGATATCTCTTCTTTCAAGGGCAGGTGTCAAAGTGTCTCACTGTCCTGCTTCTGCAATGCGAATGCTCGGATTCGCACCTGTGAGGGAGATGCTTGATGCTGGCATCTGTGTCTCCTTGGGAACTGATGGGGCCCCATCAAACAACCGCATGAGCATTGGTTCATTTTAAATCTAAACTTTTGAATTGTTTCTTCTTGTTTTTATAATTTTCCTTTATTCAGCAAACCTATATTTGTTGGATCATGTATGCAAATTTGGTTTTTTATGTGAAGAGTTTTTTGTTTTCAATACGTTATTAAATCAACCATGGAAACAACCTATCCGTTCATATGGTATAGGATCATGTAAAACTATGTACATCAAACCCTCCCCAGACTGCATAGTGGTGGGAGTCTCATGTCTTGGACGGAAAATACTGGGCAGTACACTCTTTTTAATATGCTTGCTACAGTTTTCTGGCTGGAAAAATTCATTAATAAATTATATTTGCAGTTGACGAAATGTACCTAGCTTCTCTAATTAACAAAGGACGGGAAGTTTATGCTAATGGAACTACAGACCCAACAGCATTGCCTGCCGATACTATTCTTAGAATGGTTACAGTTAATGGTGCTAAGTCGGTACTATGGGATGATGAACTAGGTTCTCTTGAGGTTGGGAAAAAGGTTGGTATTGGTTCAGATTATTTAGGTTTCCCTTCTCATTGTAATTATTTTCATGCTTTACTCTTTCCCTTTTAACTAGGACTAAACATGAGAATACCTCTTTGTTGTACACAGCATGTACTATAGAGATTTTAATTCAAAGCAGACAAATATGATGTTCGGAAGCAGGATAGTTCATCATATTTGATCCTCATTGTATTTTATTGTGCATAAAGTACAATTGAAACATGAAAAACTTGATATCTTTAGGCAATTAAGAAATTTCGTTGTGTCCAAGAACTCTGAAGAGCAATAAAAGTAAAATAGCAAAAAGTTTTCAAGATCATATGGACCTAAGGTGAAAATTCAACCAAGACCATGTAAGAAAAAATAACTTGTAAAACCTATTGCAATCAATTTGATAAATGTGGGCCAATCGTTTGCTTGCTTCCCTGGTCATCTGCAATATCTTTCTTTTCTAGACCACATCTTCTTCTGTGGATGAGGAAATTTAACATTTTTTTGCTATTGCTTGCTACAGAAGCTGACAGTGTTTGTACTTGTCATTTGGTAGGCTGACATTGTTGTAGTCAATCCTTCGTCTTGGTCTATGGTTCCTGTTCATGACTGGTACGAACCCATTACTTGGTTGGTACTTTTGGTCAAATACAAAGACCTTTTTAATGACTTATTTTTGAATTAGATGACTATTATATTTGTGTTTGTATGAAACTGTATGATAATTATGCTTTCTCATGCATTTATAGAGCAATTATTTGGCTATGAAGTGGAAGTTCTTTTCTTCTTGCAACTTGGCCGGCTGCATTCAGCTTTCTTTACCATCATGCCATCCCAATTTTTATTTTTTAATTTGATACATTTACTGTTCAACCAATGTGCAGCGTTTCCAGCTTAGTATATTGCATGCGAACAGAAAATGTGGTCTCTGTCATGTGCAATGGCCAATGGATAATGAAGGACAAGAAGATTATAAATGTGGACGAGGTATTTTATTGAAGAAATTTTCTTCCGTATGAGAGGCTTGAAAGTGTAATTTCAGGAATATATCTTTCAACCTAGTTTTAAGTTCCTAGCAGCTAAATAGCATCTTTTGCCTGTTTTCACTGTGACCGCAAGTTTAATTTGTATTGTCCATGACAGGAAGAAGTTATTTTGAAGGCAAAACAGGCTTCCGTTGAACTTCTGAAGAGGGCAGGCATAAAATTACCAACTAGAATGAACGTCATTTGATAGTTGTTTCATAAGTGTAGTCTACGATGAGCATTTGATGTAATACCAGTGATAACGTATAATACTGTTAGCCAAAATCTAATGAACTTGTCTTCGAGAAGTCTCAGCTTCTTGACGGCCTATGACATTGGGCTAGAGTGCACGACTGACCGTATTGCGCTGGCATATCCATGTAAAGTAAACCAATATTAGCATCCAAAATACCCAATATTTATATTAATTCCTCTCTCTAAAATTACCTAACAGTGGCATGGGATGATTTCACCCGTGTAGCACCGATACCGACACGTGATATGATATGACACGACACGACAATCCGACACGTTAATTCTAAAAAATGTTAAATTTCGACATGTTAAGACACGTTTTGATATTAAATAATATTTTTAATTTATATAGTGTATATTATATTTAATATTCAATAATTTATCAAAAAATGAAACCAAACTTATAATATTCATTAATTTTACAAAGAAATATAAGCTATCCCAAATATTTATATTAAACTCAATTAAATGTTAATTGTAATCAACGAATCTAATAGTTAGAACTAAAAACTCAATGCAACGTAACCTTTAAATCTTTTTATAAATTTTTATAATACGTGTTAGAGTGTCGGGAAGTGTCAGAGAGTGTCGAACACGAAACATCATCCACTAACCATGACTATTGTTCAATTTTTTTAACTATATTTTCTATATTGATGGTTAAAAATCTCAATAAACGATGGCCAAAAGAAAAAAGAAAAGAAAAAGATCTCAATACGTGCATTAAATAGTCATTTTGAACAAAATTCTAAATATTTCTAGAAGAATGAATTTGTGAGGTAGTAAACAACTTCTTTTAAAATTGATTTTATGATTATACAAAAAAATAATCATTTATTGATTATTCCCATTTTTTTCCATAAGCTGACTTAATGCCAACTGGCCGATGTCTTGATGGAAAAATAATAATTTATTTTCATTCTCTTATTTTTTTTTTTCATAGATATGAGAGCAGCTGACTTATGATGACATATCAATCTCATATTTATATGAATAAATATCAATAGGGGGGATAGTATAGTAATTTCAGGATGATTCCGTACGAGTTTTGAGAATTGAGATAAACCGTGGGAGAATTCCCGAGTGTTATAATATCCATCCAGGTACTCCTGCTGTGGACTCTGTCTGGTGAGGCTGATGGCGGCTGCATTTACACTTACAACACCAACACTGGTAATTAATTTTTTCATTTTGGGTTGAAGTTGAAATGAATATTCATCATTGATTGTGATTGTAATTGTGTGTTTGTTCAGTCAAATGTTCCAGAAAGCAGAATCATGAAAATGGGAGCTTTGAACCCTAACCCTATGTTTATTAGGGTGGTGGGGTTTCCTCCTCAGGGGCGTGTGAGTGTGAGTGTGAATGAGAATGTGAGAATGAAAAGAAGGGTAGTGGTGCGGGGGAGTTCGGAGTCGTCATTGGAAGAAGGAGGAGTTGTACAGTCAAAAGTGACAAACAAAGTATACCTTGACATCAGTATTGGAAATCCAGTTGGGAAGCTTGCGGGTCGGATTGTGATTGGATTGTACGGTGATGATGTGCCCCAAACAGCAGAGAACTTCCGTGCCCTCTGTACAGGAGAGAAGGGCTTTGGATACAAGGGCTCCACCTTCCATCGCGTTATCAAGGATTTCATGATTCAAGCAGGAGATTTTGACAAAGGAAATGTCCGTACTTTCTCCATTCACTATTCACTATTCACTATTCACATACTTTTTTCCATTTTTCTTCTTCTCATTATTATTTACTGCAGGGGACTGGAGGCAAAAGTATATATGGTCGTACTTTCAAGGACGAGAATTTTAATCGTGAGTTTAACCCTCACCTCCATCTCTCTGTGCTGCTTTCAACATGTTCCCTACATTCATATATAACTAAAGATTGTGCCTTTTAATTCAACTCACGAATTTAGGACTTTTTTTATGGGAAAATATACTATTAGGAGAATAATTTTCTCTCCTATACATTATACATACATCGATTTCGTGTTACTTTTATATTTCTTTTTCTTTTTTTCTATAAATAGGTAGGTCATGCATTTAAAAAAAAACAAATAGTTCAGAAAAAATGTATAACTCATTTTAATCTTTTTTTGTAATTTTATTTACTAATATACTCTTCTACAATGATCTCCAATTTCAGCTTCCAATATTGAAACAATTTGCGGAATAATAAATTAAGAGATTATGACATATGTCATTTTTAATGTAATTGAATTTGAAAAATATGAGTTCAATCTCGTTGAGAGGTATGTTGTATTCTAAGTTGTAATTTAAATTAACATAGAAATAGTATACATTTTTTATTTATTTATGCTTCATGTTTTTGAGCTTATTTAATGAACATTGTTTAATACATTTTAAATTTATAATATTTATATATATTTTTATGTATCTATATATATCCGGGTCAACCGGTCCGACCAGTGACCCAATACCCCGACCGGGTCGATGCCCGGGCTGGGTTTAATAACACTGCCCAAAACGACGTCGTTTTGGGTTGAAAAATTCAAAAATTATAATGATAAAGACTATTATAACCCTAAAATAAATTTAATTAAAAAAATATTGATTTTCTCTTAAAACGATGATGTTTTGGGCTCAATGTAGATAAGTTATCTACATTGACTAGTGAAAAAGTGAACCCTTTTTAAAAAAAGTTAAAATACTGTTTATTATTTAAAAGTGTTTAATAGATATTTTTAAAAAAAGAAGAAGGATTAAAAGTATTTTTTTTTTTTTATGTTCATCCAAACGGGCCGCACTGTGTTGTGTTTTCAGCAACCTGGATGTTTTCGTTTGAAGTGTATTAAAGGAAACTATTACCATTTAATAATTTAAATAAGGAAAGGATTGCTGCTGAAAACATTCCATAACCTCTCCAGGATGTTTCACTTGCATTCATTTCTGGTTGGCAAATGGCAATTATTAAATAAATACAGGTCAAACATTTTAGGTGCTTAAATTTTGTGTAAGATTTCTGCATTTTTTTCTACCCTCGTATTGCATACTGAATATTCAGTTGAAGCAATATTGCAAATATAATGCTGATATGTAGAATATCTGTAGTGTCTCATACTGGACCAGGAGTTGTTAGCATGGCAAATGCAGGCCCCAACACAAATGGGAGTCAGTTTTTCATATGCACTGTGAAGGTATGTTCCTGTTCTTTATACTTGTAATTGTCCATGTTTGTGCTGGGCAAAATCCACTAAGCTTTGGGGTCAGAGAAGTGAAGAGACAGCAGCATTTTAACCCCTCCCCATCCTCGCGGAAAAAAACAGCTGGCCACCTCATCAAGAGGAGGAGGGAGAAAAAAAGATAATTCAAGAGCCGAAATGCTTTGATTGAATGAGAAATATGCAATATTCCTGATTCGATGTTTGTTTTGACATTTTAGATTCCTGCCTATTTAAAAATGACATGTTTGTTGTGCAACTGGTATTCACTTTTAACTTCATTGGCAACTTTTCTGCATGCATGTTAAATGAGCCTGATCTTGGGTGTACCTTAGCTCATGTAGGGAGATTAGCGGGAAATCAGAGATGGGAAATAGTATTAGGGTTTAAAGGGAGTAAAGTTGCAGAGGGAGAGAGAGAGAGAGCAGGTGGAGACGAGTGGGAAGAGGAAGTCATAGCTTCTTCATGCCCATTTCATTACTAATCGTTCCAGATATACTACTGACAAGAGTTTTTACTTGATCATAATCAAACTAAAATTACTCAAACAATTAAAAATAACTAAGTACTATCGAAAAAGAAAAAAAATTAGGTAAACTTGGTGTATTCTAGCTTCGTGGGCTCCTGGTTGAAGTCTGGTACTCATCCTAGCTTCTGGACCATATTAATCTCGTGGGCCGCTACATCTCATCTCTTTTTTTGGCACATTTTTCTGTACAATAATGATAAGACTTTTTACTCCATATTCATATGTGAAAATATCAAATATAAAAGACAGCAATTTTACATTAGATTGTAATTAAAGTACCACATGCCATCTACAACTAATATTGTTTAAGATTTATGATGAAAAGTTAAAAAAACATAATATCTAGTAAACTAAGAGGAAATTGTTAATGTTCCTTGGTTTTGACATAGTCCACTTGTATGATGAATTTGCAGACCCCATGGCTGGATCAGAGGCATGTTGTGTTTGGCCAAGTTTTGGAAGGCATGGACATTGTTAGGTTGATTGAGTCACAGGAGACAGATCGGGGTGACCGTCCTAGAAAGAAGGTGGTTATCAGTGACTCTGGTGAGCTTCCAATTGCTTGATGTGGTTCTTGTGCATTTTGTTGGTCATGGTTTCTAATTTGTTTCTTGCTGCTGAGGAGGGAAAAAAATAAAATAAAAGAAACTCCTGCTTTCTGGAAATTTTTGTTTGACTATTCTGAAATGAGTTCAGTACCTCTTTATATTTATACTAATCCTACAAACTTTTAGCAGCCCTCTGTATTCTAGTAGAATTTTTGTTTGAGTCGGTGCTTGTCGAGTTAGAAAATCTCATACCCAATCTGAATGGCATCCTTAAGCCAAAGTGCAGTTTCCATTGTGGGATTGGATGGTGAGGGAATTGTTGGGGTCTTTTACAATATTTATGATCAAATTTAATATCATTGCAAGTGAATTGTGTTATGACTTCATCTGAGAAATTCCAGCGTATCTTAAATGAGATTACATTTTTTTTACCCTTCAAGAATGTCATGGAATTTTTTGAACGAAATTCCTCTATTTCTGAGGATATCCTTACATTAAATTATGTAAGATGATCCTGATTTAGGGTATTTTTAAATTTGAAAGCATCTTGCTCATTTGGCACTAGTTCCCTAGTCTTTAAGTTTGGGTTGTGATGCTGATCTTAGAGGTTCATCTTTCGCATTGCTATTTGTCTCGTATGCTCCTCTTCCTACCTAGTGTTTGCACCTCCGATGTGGCCAACGAAATTGAAACTTAAAACTTCATATATTATCCCATTTTGACAGTCGATGCATGATGTCAGGCCTCAGGCTTCAGTCTTTGTTTATGGAAAATGCTATATAAGAATTGAAGAATACTAATGTTCTAAATGCTAACTTTATCACGATTCTGACTTTTGGACGTGTTGTATAGAATCAGTTAGAATCCTAAGAAAAAGGGATTTTTATTATTGTTCATATATATGATCAACAGCTGTTCGTTTTAAATCGATTCAAAATCCCTTCTCATAAAAAGGGTTTTTTATTGTGGGAAATTCTGGTTTGTGCTCGAGCTTTTGGTCCTTTGGATGAATAAATTTATTGAGGAGGATGTAAGCTATCCTAAAAAAAAACTGCACCTTAAAAGCTCGATGCTCGGGCTTTTTATTGTAGTTATAACTGTTTGTTCATTTAAATCACGACCTGTTTGTTTAAAATGTTTCTAATGCTAATGGGATTGTAAAGAAAGCACTCCTTTCTTTAAATTATCTCTCGAGATGCGTTAGCAGGTCCTAAATAGAACTAGTCACAATCTAGGGATAATTCAATAATGAATCAAAAAGCGCTTAATTTCTGGGAATAAGTTACAACAGTCTTTATCAGTGTTACCGGCAAAAGGGTTGCTAAGGATAAAAGGCCTTTTTAGAGATCTCCTTGCTTTCATATTTGAGTATGGACACTTTGATTTGAGAAGTTGGAACAGCTTGACGGATAAGTTGGATGATCATCAATTGTGATTGAAAGTAGAGGAAAGGAGTGTGGTTGTGTTGGGAATGAGATTGCAGGAAAACGCTTTGAATTAATTTGAGAGCGACGAAAAGGCCAGCCAAGCTTGGTGATGAGGGTTGCTGTGATGAATATGAAGAATAATGATAATGCGAGGAAAATAATCAAAGTGGTTGCATTTTTCGCAACAATAAAGCCATCCCGGTTATTTGTCAAGACAACGACAAACCCATCATTCATTCTGGGCTGCTAACTTATCCCTCAAGCCCTTCCTTCCAACTACTTAATGCATTTTCCTACTTTAATTTTTGAGTTTTGTACTTTAATTTTTTTGTATAGTAAACTAGTTTTTTATTTTATTTTAGTGTGTTTTTGTTTTGTTCTTTTTTATGTTGGTAAAATGGAATTTATATAGTGCATTGACCCAGTGACTTATTTAAAAATAAGTTTGTTAATTCATTTAAACGTTTTAATGCAAAATAGGTATTTAAATATATATTCTCACAGTAGACTTTTTAAAATTCCACACGCAATTGAGAGAACATTGCTTGGTTTGAAGCTCCTATCTTTCTCCTCTTTGTTCAGGTGTTAACCCGCCCTTTCCGCAGCTGGGGCAACTCTTTAGTCCAAATCCTTGGCAGTCAAAACATCTAAGACCAATAGATGTATGTCAGAAGCTGATTTTAAACGAGGGAAAAAAAAATAAGGAAAAAAAAAAGCATACAATTAATATATGCATGCGGTACAAAGAATGCAAGGGAGAAGAACTTACTTCCAGCGTTCAAATATATTTCCATTCTTTTTATTCTTACCCGTCCCCTGTTACACTCGAAAATAACAACCAGCTTTTAAAAGCTTTCTAACAGTAAGGAATTAGTACTCTCCATAAGCACCTTGCAAATAAATATGCTAGCTTAAATACCAAAATAAAATCAAATAAAATAAAGGACATATAAAAAGGTCAATAGCCTTGAAGGGGTAAGGATTTTCGTGGATGGTGCTGTTAACTTACCTACTGGTGTTGGTGCTTGTGGTGGAGTTATCTGTTCTGGTATAGGGGAGTGGATTAGTGGGTTCTCCTACAATATTGGTCACTGTTCCCCTTTGGAGGCTGAGTTAGTGGGCATTTTCTATGGCCTAAAGACAGCTAAGCATCTCAATCTGGCAGTGGTTTGGGTGGTACATATATAGAAGCTATTGCTTGCTTGGAGAGAGAGTCAACAAGCTTTTCAAGTTTTCTGGTTTGGTTTTTAGTATTAGGAAGCTTGCTTCTACTTTTGATGATTTTCGTTTGGCTTTTTCCCCAGGGAGGTTAATACTGTTGCTGATTCCCTGGCTAAGTTTGGTTTAGAGTTCAAGGGGGATGAGTTGAGGTTGTTTTCCTCTCCCCCTGATAGAGTAGCCTCTACATGGTTTTCTTTTAAGCATAGTTTTTTGTTGGAGCATGTTTCATTGAACATGCAACAGCTGTTTTTGTAGTGTTTCTGGGCTAGCCCCTCCATATATATCAAAAAAAAAAAAAAAAAGATGTTAGCTTACTCGTGAATAAGATGGATAAAATCAATAATAGATTAAATTAAGAAAGTTTTCACTTGATGTATACATATACACAGAGGGAGAGAGATCCTAACAACAATCTTTTCATCTTTTCAAGTGAAATGGCATAAAGCATCGATTAAATTTAGAAACTTGCTCGCTTACTTTAAATAAATAAGTAGGTTGAATCTACAACGATACTTTCAGGGGAGATTTGGTGACAGCATTAATCCTAGCCGGGAAGAGAGTGCATATGTACTAAGGTTTAATTTTACTACCAAATTTTTTTTTTATTAATTTACTACCTATCTAATCAACATTGAATCAAAAAGAGAGAATGCTAAAAAGTTTTTAAAAAAAGAGAGAATGTTGATATAAAGGTGATTAGATAGATAGTGAATTGGTAGTAAAAGATTTTGGTAATAAAAATATTTCTCTTTCGTACTAATAATATGTATATAAGTTTAATATCTAACTAAATGAGGAAAAGAGACAACAACAAAAAAAAAAAATACATAATCCAATTAGGCAAGGAACAGGCTTAAAGGATAGATAGCACTAGCACCTTACATCCTGGACATTCTATGGCCCCTTTTCCTTCGCATGTTCCACAACTTTTCAGTATCTGCAGATAGCATAAAGTCAATATGGAGTAAGGTCTGAATGAAAGG
Source organism: Gastrolobium villosum (assembly GCA_032173675.1). Lineage (NCBI taxonomy): Eukaryota > Viridiplantae > Streptophyta > Magnoliopsida > Fabales > Fabaceae > Gastrolobium > Gastrolobium villosum. The sequence continues at coordinate 33,017 of JAVKPL010003425.1, forward strand.
CATGCTATATTGTGATTCAAGCAGATAACTTATTCTGAATTGGATTTAATTTGTGAATCCAGAAATTGCAGGGCCTCTTAATTAATTATAGTTTCATGAGCTCAAGAACACACCGAATTAAGTGAAAATCCTCCACCTCCAGATTTTGTAGCAAAAGCAGTGATGGTGCTCCGTCTTCGACTCTGCTGCATGCTTGGCTCAAGTGGAGGTCGAGGCACCAAGCGGTTGCAGAAAACAGAGCTTTGGGACATTTTCCTTGTTCACTCGTGTATTGCTTCTCTTGGAACAAATGGATAATTCATAACAAACAGTTGTTGTTTTTTTTTTCTCCCTTCTCTCAAATATGTGTGGTGCTTCTTTTTTCTTTTTCTTTTCTTTTCTCTCTCATTTTTAAATTGAAAATTATAATTCTAACTAAAATAAATGGTATAGATCATTTTTTTTAAGATGGAACACTATGAGTACTAGTACTAATATAGCAATTAAAATCAATCTTTAAAAACTCGGTCCGACCATCGACTCGGCCCAAGTCAGGTGGAGTCATAGGTTCAACCGGAGGCTATAGAGTCACTTCGGTGACTCAATTTTATACATTAAAAAATATAAATATATATCTTATATAAAAAAAGTTTTATAATTCTTATTCAACATGAGAATTGAAATCTTCCTACACACCTTTCGATTTTTGTGTTGACGTGGGTCCTATATATAATTTTTTCTAGCATATGGGTCCCACATGTTTTTTTGTCTCTACAACAGAAGATTTTTAATTCTCATGTAGCTTGATAATTATAAAACCCATATAAAAAATTTAAAAAAAATAAATCAAACCACCGATCATCAAATATTCAAAATATACTTAACATAATTCAACCACTTACATTACCCAAGTCAATATTACATAAGCTAATGAATGTATCAAAGTATAAAACACATATTCCAATGGAGCTAAAGAGAAGTTATATCATCAAACTCAGACCCTCATTGTCTTCTTATGCATCTATGGCGTGACGAATCAGTGGTGGAGAGAGTAGAATCAGCAAGGCGAAAGAGAAGGAGAGAGAAGACAGAAGATGATAGAAGAACCACCACCACGACGGAGGAGATCACCGGATCAAGGAGGCTGAGTCTGGATTTGGGAGAGAAGATCGAAAGAGAAGAACATGAACAATTCAAATTTCAGATCTAATTCTAATTCTAGATCTAAGCATTATTGAGTTTTTTATTTTATTTGTGTTTATTTTTATTTTGTTTTCGGGGGTCAAGGGGTCAACATGCGACATGGGTGCATGGTCTAACTCCTGACCCCAACATGCATAAGTGACACAATGAAGTCGATCCAGAATGGAGTTTTAAAACACTGATTAAAATATAATTTTCTCTAATTTTTGGAAGACATACATTGACTTATACATGTGGCTTGCAACCATCACTCGCGATTTTACTAAAAAAATCTACAATGACTGTTAGGTGAATGAACTAGAAGTGAGGGGTTTGAATAATTTAGGTGAAGTTATAAATTTAAATTTCAGAGTCATTAATATATAAAAAAATATTATTTTCTCCGAACACAAAAAAGTTGAAGTGATAAAAAATTTATTTATGAAAATAACATTTTTCCTATAACATGATATAAAGTATTTTAATAAAATATGATATAAAAAGAAAATAAAGTTATTAAAATACATTAATATTTTTTTTCTTAAACTTGCATATTTGATGTACTCATGTACATATACTGGAATTGGATCTGTACAGTAAAATTAAAATGGTTGGCTAATAAGGTAGCAAATCGCGCGTTGGGATGACAGTTGTGGCCTCGCGTTGTTTTCAAATTTTGTTAATATTTATTATTATTATTATTATTATTCTTATTATCCATTACCGTAATCCCCATAGACCCATTCCCAGCGGAAAGTATTTAAAGTTGAAAGAAAGGAAGCAATGGATTGGAAATGAATTGAATGTGTTGGGGAATGCGAAACGAAACCTAAGATTAGAAATAGATATTAGATAGTGGATAGTGGATAGATGGCGAAAACGGAGAATAAGAATATGGCATCAACATCATCATCATCAACGGCAAAAGTTCACCCTTCCATTGATCCTGAAGTGGATCCCGACTCTTACGCCCTCGAGAAGTTCAGACTCTACGAAACCAGAGCGGTAACAAACATAGAATATTAATTAACTGGAAACATCAAACATCAATTTGATTGATTTGTGTTTGTTTGTTTGTTTGCAATGAAGCAGAGGTTTTACCTGATCGGGAGTGATCGGAACAAGAGGTTCTTCCAGGTATTGAAAATTGATCGATCGGAGCCGTCCGATCTGAATATCAGCCAAGACCCTGTATTATATTCGCCCCAGGAAATCAAGAGCTTGCTTCAGCGGATTGCTGAAGGTAACAAGGCCACTGGCGGCCTCACTTTCGTGGCTAAGGTTTTTGGGATTGCCGGTTAGTAAACTAACTCTATATCAACTCAATTCTAACTATTTCTTTCTTTTAATAAATAAAATAAAATAAAATAAATCTTGCAATTGATGATTCTCCTGTTTCTCTAGGCTGCATCAAGTTTCTCGAGTCCTATTATTTGATTCTCGTTACTAAGCGCAAACAAATTGGTTCTATATGTGGTCATGCAATCTATAGCATCATCGAGAGTCAATTGATAACCATACCACATGTTTCAATTCAATCTGATTTAGCTCACTCTAAATCTGAGCTCAGGTAATTGGGTCTACTACTACCAAATCTAACAACTGCCATTGAAATTTCTTCATTTCTATAACTTCAACTCCAAAACAACTTCCTCTAACCGCAGGTACAGAAAGCTTTTGTCTAGTGTTGATTTGACCAAGGATTTTTTCTTTAGTTACACTTACCCTATAATGCAAAGCTTGCAAAAGAACATCTTGTCCAATCAAGAGGGAGGGATGCCATATGATAATATGTTTGTTTGGAATGCTTATTTAACACAATCGATCAGATCAAGATGCAATAACACCATTTGGACTATAGCTTTAGTTCATGGCCATTTTAGGCAGGTATGTCAGCTTCCTTTCTGCTGTCTTTCATAGATGATAGTTTGTTATTTGTTCAAGGTGATCTTACATACTCTAATTTCGAGCATGATAAATACCTGATATTAAAGCAAGATGAACATTATCTGAACTTCATTTCTATTGGAATTGGGATAGAATAAACAAGTGGATGGGTTCAATAGTCAATTACTAAATGGACAGCTTATTTATAATAGGCTGCAACCAAAGAAATTATAATTCTGGCTAGCGGCCGATGGGAATATTAGAGTTCATGCTTGCTGCTCGGTGTCCATACAATAATGCAGCAACTCTTGGGAAATTTAGTGCAGCAACTCTTGGGAAATTTAGTTCATTCAATAATGTCTTTTGATAGAAATAATCTCTTATGCCTCATAAGAGATATTTGAATGTTTCATTCCAATAACTTGTTGCCTTTTGGAAAAATAATTATCTGTGTGATTATATAGTTTCTATATATGTATATGTACATATTGTTGAAATTGTAGGGATTTAGGTATAAACGGAGCAAAACGAATATTCAGAATAATATAATCATATTAATATTGTTGTGAAGGATGCGGTATGATATGATACAAGTTACAAAGTACTAATCTCTATTTTTACTAATATTAGGCTTCAAATCCTAATTAAATAAGGAAATAAGTTATGAAATTTGAAGAAATAAGAAAATTGTTACTAATAGATCATATAAGATACTCTAAACTATTTTAAATTATGAGATATTTTTCATATATTCTTATTCCCCTTAAACTAAAGCTTACAAAACTTTAAGTTTGTTACAGATTACCCATTTAAAATTGAAAAATAACTAAACAATATAATCTGATCTCTACAAAACATGGATGGAAAAACAACTCAGGGATGTTGGATATGTCAGAATGATGAAAATTGTTGGGATGGCAACTCAGCAAGATGACTGAAATTATCATTACCCTTAATAGCTGGTTGAAATGTTGCATGACCAAGGAAAGAAGTGACTTTATTGCAATGATCATTAGTGAAAATGCCCTAGCAAACAACTATACACAACAAGAACTAAAATTTCTCCAAGTTCATCAAGAACATTTGAAAACTTCAACCATAAGAAAAAAGACCCAATTTTTTTGAAATTGAGGCTGATCTGCAACAATGCTAAATTCATTGCTGGCACGACTCATTAGTGATAATGGGAGGTTGGTATAGCTCATTGGTAAAAAATAAGTCATCAGAATGATCGTTGGTATTGAGGCACGGGGAGGAGAAAAGGACCACAATGCTGTAGGCACGATGGGTTTGGAAATATTTTCCGCTGGGCAGTTGGCGCAACAGGTTTAGGGTGTGTCAAAAGAGAAAAGGAAAGAATCATTGAGATAATGACATTATTACAATAGAGTTTCATATTTTAGAAAATTTGACAGCAGAATCGTTGTGAAACATGTCATGGAGGATGGTAACGTTGTGATAGCATGTTAAAATTATTGGGGTTTAGGTATAGAAAGAGGAAAACAAATACTTTGAATAATAAAATTATATAGTTATTGTTGTAAAGGATGTTTTATGATGTGATACAAGCTACAGAGCACTAATCCTTATTTATGCTAATATTAGATTTCCATTTTTAAAAGATAATGTAAGATACTCTTTACTTAAAAAAAAATATGATGTAAGATACTCTAAACTATACTGACATACAATCAAAATGTTGTGTGTGTGTGTATATATATATGTAGTCATATTTCTTTGCCCCTTTTTTTCCTTCGATCACTTGATTTTGTTGTCATCCATAGCGATTCTCATTGTATAACCAATTTAGGATTTAAAAATGGCAGATTCGTCTATCAATTTTTGGGAGGGACTTCAGTGTTTCCTTGATTTCTAGACGATCTAGACATTTTGCAGGGACACGGTATGTTCTTGTTTTGATATTTCATTCTTGTTTCACTTTTTGTGCCATTGATTCAGATGTCATAAAAACATTGTGATAATTTAAATTAGGTAAATATTTTCTAAGCTTTCATGATTATACTTAAACTTCTTCTTTAAATGTGTCCTGGTAAATTTGTGGTCATATATGATTGTTCTTTTCTTAATATATAAAACTTTATATTGCTCCTCCTCCATGATTGAAGATTAATGGAACTATCTGTACAGTAAAAATGTTTCCAAAATGTCATTTTATTACTCCAGCAATTTTCTATGGAGTTCAAGTGACTGGTCAACTCCACAAGGTAGTGTTTGATAGTTTGGGTGATAGTTATAATTCCATCAAAAGTGAAAAATACTGGTTAGAGACCATGTCTAACCAAAAGCTGCTTTTGGTGTGTTTTGTGGGATAATGGAGGAAAATTAAATGTTTCAAGATAATATAGGTATAGGGTATCCTCGTAAGTCTTACTCCTATCCTACATTTGATGTGCAAGTTTATAAAGCGCAAGACAATATATTGTTAATCCTATAATATGTTCATGGATTGTCCTATTCCCAAGACTAGGATAAATTTGATTGTTTAGAGCTTCCTTTATATATGAATGAGGTACCCAATTCAACATCAACAATACTTAAGCATTATCCTACTAGGTGGAGTTAGCTACATGAAAGGGTGTAAATAGGTCCAATAGCCTATCAAGAACCTACATTAGGCCTGACCTGACCTAGTAAGTTTAGTAAAATAGAATAGGCTTATGTCTAAAACAGGTTGTAAGCCTACTTTTAAAAGGCCTGACCTACAAGCCTGTAGCCTAGAGTATATCATATAATTTATTTTAAATAAAATAAAATTATTATCTAAATAATAAGATATATTATTTTATTTATTCTTTCAAATTTTTATTGGTCTAACAAGCTTAAATAGGCTAATTGGCCAAACTAGGCTTATAATTTAGTCTACACTAGGCTCATATGTCAAGCCAAGCTCAAAATATTGTTCTACATAGACCCAACATATTTAGACTAAAGTGTAGCATGTCCTAGCCTATTCACACCCTTAGCTACATGGACCATACAATGCCATTAACCTCTATTTAAAGCCGAATTTTAGATAAATACAAGTACAACAGATGTATCAAGCTCCTTACAACACACATTCTGAAACTTGTCACACTCAGATGTAAATAAAGTTGCATTGCATCCAAACGATAATAGAATATTTACTGTAACATTGAGTATGGGCGCTGGTCTTATTGGTTAACAAAGTATGCTAACTCATAGCTCAACCTCTATATATATTCGGTGGAAAGTAGGCAAGCACATCCTGCACTACTTGCAAGACACTCACTATTGGTTTGCTGCTGAAACTAGCTTTTACACTTAAGCCTTTTTCTCTTCAAGCTTATCGGGATGCAGATTGGGCTTCGGATCTTGATGAATGCAGGTCCACATCAAGTTTTGCTATCTTATTTTGCTCAAACTTAATCTCTTGGTCCTCCAAGAAGCATTCCCTATTATCATGCTCTAGCACTAAAACGGAATACAATAGCTTTACCTCAACCTCAACTGAAGTCTTGTATATTATAAATCTTTAGTCTGAGTTACACATTCCTTTTTACACTCCAGTCATTCACTATGACAATCTGAGCCTAATTACTCTATCACACAATCTAGTCTTGTATTCTTTTACTAAGCACATGGAACTTGATATTTTCTTTATGCGAGAGAAGGTCCTCAATAAAAGTCTAATTGTCACTCATGTGCCAGCATAAGATCAAATTGAGGATGTCCACACAAAGGCTTTCTCCAAGCTGCAATTCTTTCATCTTAAGGACAAACTCAGGGTTGTTGGCTTGATTCACTTTGTTCAAACTCAATGAGTTTGAAGGGGGGACTATACGAGAGTATTTCCGCTATATCTTTATGATTATGTGACTGTGAGTCACTGTCTATGACTGTATCATAGCTCATTAGTCCAGTTAGTCATTTAGTTCATTCTATTTATTGCTTGCTGTTAAATCTCTACCAGATTTGTGGTCAATTATATTATAGCAATAGGTAGCAAAATGAGTCCAACCTCTCAGGTTGGCCTATCCAACCCGCCACATATAGCAGTCCAATGCAGAGTCTTATGTCACTCGTCTCATCCTCCACTTCTCTAGTGACACATCTGGTGGTACGTAGCTCTTCCTCCACATCCCAAGCTAAATTGATGGTCTTGGTAATATTCATGGGATCATGGGTACACACCTTGCCTCACATCTGCCCGTAGTCTCCTTAAATGTAGTTGATAAACTGATTTTTGATAGTCTCTAATGCTTAGGATAAAAACACCTCAAACTCCTGCACATACTCCTCCATTATGCCCCTTTATCTCGGAGTGATTAGATGCTTAGCACCTCAATTGATTCAGCAAGTCAGACCAATTGTTACGGAAGTATGCACCCATAAATGGTTCTGAATTTCCAAAGATAGAGAGCGTAAAACAGAGAATGAAAAGGAGAAAGAATCCTTGTGGTAGTATCTATTGAATTACAAACGAAGAACCTAATGCGAGAATTCTCCTTCCAAGGGTTTTCCTTTACAAATAGCTACATCTTTCAGAACAAAGCCTCTGCTAAGTTCATACATTTAAATTCCTGAATGCCTATTTGCTTCCTTGCTTCTGCTTCTTAAGCTTGAATGCCTGAGCCTAACTATCTGTCCCCTTGGTAGATTCTAACTACAACTAACTAAACATATATCCAACTGTGTAACTGACTCTGACCTAGTGCTAATCCATTCTTCTGGTTCTTATCAGATTGGCTAGAAAAAGTGATGGATTAAGGTGTCCCCTACCACCGTAAATTATTAATTATCACGTGGTATCTTGTCCTAGCTCAACATTCTTTGACCAAAATGCAACCTTACATTTAAGATGCTGTTAGACTTCAATCTTGAAGATTCTCATCGGTTTAATGCCAATCAGCTTTTGTTATGATGGATGAAACTTCTTGGTTTGATTGTTGTAGTTTCAAATACATAAAGCAACTAGTTCATGAGAAAAACTGTACACTTCAGTCCGAATGTAACAGAGACTGATGCCTAAATACTGTCCTTGTTACTAATTCAATGTGTATCAATACTCAAACAAATCATTGTTATTTGGAAGTGCTTCATTCCTGTTAGAGAATAATATAAATCATTAAAAAGCCCCTCACCCATCAGCTTAAATTTTTGGGTTGAATTGGTTCTTTATATGGTATCAAATCCTCATGTCCCGGGTTCGATCTTCATCACCCCCAACTTTCTCTTGTGGAATTTCTTAGCACGGGTAGGCTAGACCTGATGCATCATCTGCCCTTCAATTCCAATGGGTTCTCGTGTGAGGGGGCGTGTTAGAGAATAATATAAACCATTAAAAAGGCCCTCACCCAACCGCTTAAGGTTTTGGGTTGAATTGGTTCTTTACAATTCCTAAACAAAAATGAATTTTAGGGAAACAATTCTGAACAGGAACCTAATGACAAATTTATAGGAATATTTACGAGAAAGAGTTTAAGTTGTCCAGTGATTGTGCTCTTTTCTTTAAATGATTATAGAAATGAATAGAATCAAGACCATACAGATTTCTAAAAGCATGAAAGTTTTAAAGGACATTTGATTTCCAACGTGTCAAAGCTGGAAACTGGATCACCACGCACACTTGCAGGACAATCAAGTTGAGGAAAAGTTGTAGAATAAGGATGGTGAAGGGGGGATCAAGGGGTCATGCAGTGTAGAGTCTGTAGACTACTAATTACTTTAGGCACAAACTGTAAAAATGAATCTGCTTGCATATAATAAATTCTCCATGAATAATTTTAATTTGTTCTATCATGTGATAGGGTTTGAATTTCCTTGGAAGTCAATTCTATATGGGTTTGGTTGTTTCAAAATCATAAACTATGTTGCATGGGGAGTTTAATCAACTAAATCTCATCATGTGAAGGCAGTATGTATCAGGTTGTAGTTGTACTTACGTGCTTTTGCCTTGATGTCTGAGCATCTACATCCTCAAAATTTAAGGTTTTGAGTTGAATTGGTTCTTTACAATTCCTAAACAAAAATGAATTTTAGGGAAACAATTCTGAACAGGAACCTAATGACAAATTTATAGGAATATTTACCCGAAAGAGTTTAAGTTGTCCAGTGATTGTGCTATTTTCTTTAAATGATTATAGAAATGAATAGAATCAAGACCATACAGATTTCTAAAAGCATGAAAGTTTTAAAGGACATTTGATTTCCAAAGTGTCAAAGCTGGAAACCGGATCACCACGCACACTTGTAGGACAATCAAGTTGAGGAAAAGAAGCTGTAGAATAAGGATGGTGAAGGGGGGATCAAGGGGTCATGCAGTGTAGACTACTAATTACTTTAGGTTCAAATTGTAAAAATGAATCTGCTTGCATATAATAAATTCTCCGTGAATAATTTTAATTTGTTCTATCATGTGATTGGGTTTGAATTTCCTTGGAAGTCAATTCTATATGGGTTTGGTTGTTTCAAAATCATAAACTATGTTGCATGGGGAGTTTAATCAACTAAATCTCATCATGTGAAGGCAGTATGTATCAGGTTGTAGTTGTACTTACGTGCTTTTGCCTTGATGTCTGAGCATCTACATCCTCAAAATTCATTGCACATGTGCTTTTTTAATGTGTAATCTATATAAACATTTACTTCTAAGTGATGAATTACATTTATGTGTCTTTCAAGCTGAACTTTTTGGATAGCTTAAACAGTTTATATATATTAAGTTTTACCCCCCATAGGCAATTATTTCTTGTGATTTGTCCAGGGAAGGATTGAAGGAGGAGGAGCAACAAACCAGGTTAGCCTCTTATTCTTTCTTTGGAATGGATACCACTCTAAGGTTCTCCTCTATTGGAGAGTTTGGGAAGATTTGCTTTGTTCCTCATTCATATTGGAAACATAATGATTTCTTTCTCTCTATTTCTTCCTGAGAGAATATTCTTAGTTTCTTTTATTTCTTTCCATGGTTCTTTGCTCTTGTTTTGACCTTTCTACCTCTCTCATTTTAATGTCCCTCTTTCCTATATATTCCACATTCCTCGTTATTCTGAAATAGCTTGTGTTTAAGACAGCCTTTATCTAATACCCATTCTCTCAGTACTTTTGTACTTGTGTACATTTTATTTTTCTCCTTTTTCATTCCTGTCTAATAAAAAATATTACACATACTGTTTTCTCTTCTCCTCTTTCTATTTTCTCACATTCGTTTTCCATTACCTTGATCTGGTAATCATAATTACCTGTTTTATAGAAACATTCATAGTGCTCTTTTTTTATGCTGAAGTTCTGTTGTAGTGGTTTGGAAAGTAAATATGTTCATTTCTCTTAATATTTACCTCAACATTTCCCTTGCAAGGTGAATATGGTTTGGAAATGATTAGGGAATTTTATTTTATTATCCATATTCCCCTCCTTCTTTCATAAACCTAGGTTTGACCTTTCTAGTTTTATGTTTCTCTTTTTTTAGTAACCTATTGTTTTTGTTGAAATTATACAGATGTAGGTATGGAAGGAAGAAAAAAGAGAATAACAATTAAATAATATGAAATTGGGATTGATTTGATATGTTATGATGTGAGATGATATATATTAGTATAGAGTAAATGTAAATGTAAAATTGACATATTATTAGTACCCACTGTGTATAGGGTTATTTCTGTAATTAGCCTAGTCCCATTAGTTACATATTGTTACAACAGAACAAGCTGATGTGTCATCTGTATAAAGATCTATAAAGAGAATACATGTATAGCTTCCAATCCATTAATCAAAGATATGAACTATTTAGTTTCTCTCTCTTCTCTTCTTCTCTCTTTTTCTCTCGTTTTCCTCTGGTTTCTTTGATGGTATCAGAGCTCTCTCTCTGAGGGCCTAGTACGAATCGTCTTCATCATGGCTTCCGCTTCGCCCTTTCCGTCTCCTTCCACTGGAAACATAGCAACGAAGAATCGTCTTCAGGTGGACGATCTATTGCTGAGTAGCTTAGGCGTGTTAAATCACTGTGGAACGAGCTAAAAGCGATCAAAAGTTCTATATCAATTGAAGAACAAACTGAGTTAATACTTGTTGGAGTTCCTGCTGAGTTCAACGCTTTCGTCACTTTTCGAGCACGTGAAAATCCTTACTCTCTCAACAACTTAAGAGTTGAACTGATGTCTCATGAAATGATGCTTGCAAGGCAAAATGAGTCCCTCCTCTCAGACTCGATGACTGTAAACGTTGTGCAGAAGACTTCCACTGATCAGAAAGACACTTCTGGATCTGGATCTACTTCTGGCAGAACTCCTTTTGAGATTATACCACAGAATCAGGACCAGAACATGAATAATCAGAGATCTTATGGTGCTAACAATGGTAGAGGCAGAGGTAGACCTTATGCTCGTAACAACAGAGGAGGAAGAGGTAGAGGACGCAGTAATGTACAATGTCAACTTTGCTACAGTTTGGACATGGAGTTCAAACATGTTGGTACAGGTTTGATGAGAATTTCGTGCTTGACCTTCCACCACTTGAGTCTCCTTAATTCTCGCTCCAACTCAGTCTCTGCCTTTCAAAGATCCTATCAGTATATCAGGCCCCTGCTCAGCATCAGCCTCAAGCCCTACTAACCACCAATCAGCTTCAAAACCTTGCTCAACAGCAACAAGGACAAGGTCTTTTGCCAACTCCCTCAAATGTTCAAGCCATAGAATGGAATCTAGACTAAGGTGCGTCTCATCATGTTACTCAAAGTCTTCAGAATCTGTTGCAAAACACGCAATTGTCAGGTGCAGATCAAGTGTACATAGGGAATGGTCAAGGATTGGAAGTGAATGCCTTGTGTTCCTCTTCTTTTCAGTCTCCACTTCAACCACACTCTCATTTACACCTTAATAACTTGCTTCTTGTTCCTTCTGTAACTAAGAATTTAATCAGTGTGGGTAAGTTTTCCAAAGAGAATGGTGTTTATTTTGAATTTCACCCCCTTACTTGCTGTGTAAAATCACAGGGATCTCATGAATTACTTTTGGAGGGTGATTTGGGTTCAGATGGCCTGTATCATTTTCGTGGAATTCATCTTTCTCATAACTTAAGTCCGCAATCAAGTCAACTATGTCTTGTCAACTTTGTTTCATGCAGTCTCACTCCTTTGTGTAGTCATTCTATAACTTCTGGTGTTATTCCCACTGATGTAACTACACAGTGTCAAATAAATGTTGCTTATGATGTTAAGAAGTCTGTAGGATCAAACTATATGTACTCTCTTTGGCATTGTCGATTGGGGCATCGTCACACTGATGCTCTAAATTTTGTTTTGAAGTCTTGTAATATTCTCATTCCTAATAAAACTGATTTTGAGTTTTGCTCTGCTTGCTGTTTGGGAAAAATCCATAGACTGCATTCAGCTCCTTCAACTAAAATCTATGCAAAACCATTTGTCCTGATTTTTAGTGATTTATGGGGACCAGCTCTAGTTAAGTCTACCATGGGCTTTACCTATTACATATCCTTTGTGGATGCTCATTCTCGTTATACATGGATTTATCCTTTAAAACAAAAATCAGAAGCATTAGCAATCTTTACCCATTTTCAAGCTCTTGTTTCAAACTATTTTCAGTCGTCCATAAAAGCCCTTCAGACTGACTGGGGAGGAGAGTTTCGTCCATTTCATCAGCACTTTAAATAGCTTGGTATAGCTCATATAATTACTTGTCCTCACATTCATCACCAAAACGGAGTGGTAGAAAGGAAACATTGGCACATTGTAGAGATGAGTCTCACCTTACTTGCTCATGCATCTTTACCCATTAAGTTTTGGGACAGTGCCTTTATTTCTTTTGTCTATCTCACCAATTTTTCCCGGTGGTTTGCATTTTACCAAAAGGCATGGCTTGGCATTTCCTAAGCAATCAATTTAAGTCATGACTAAGCTTTTGGCATTATGTCTTAAACAAGTTGTATAGATTGGGGTGCCTTTGTTGTTTAGGCAATGATGTTGTGATAATGGTCATATTTATTATGCATATTTGAGTTGTGATAATGGTCATATGTATTGTGCATATTTGAGTTGTGATAATGGTCATATGTGTTGTGTATATTTGAGTTGTTATAGGCTTTGCATCATATGGTGTCATAAAATAATGATTAATAACATAGTTGTTGCTGTGCTATGCTAGGAATCTCTTATGTGGTGAATTTTGTGGCACTAGATTGTTTTTCTCGGAGATTATTATTATTACGACGGGGGAGACTCCTATTCTATATTAAATAAATTGCAACATAAGTCTTATTTGCTGTCATATTTTAATTGTTCTCAAGTGTTTTGTTCTGGAGGATGGTGATTTTACTTGTTATAGTGGTCATAGAATCAAAGTTTTGCCTTTGTGTCCTATCATCTACATTAGAGTAAAAGGTTACATTAGTCGATTGTACGTTGAACATTTGTTGTTTGATGTTTGTTTTCTCTGTATTAACAATTTTGAGTTGGTTGGATTGGTATATGTAGTGTTAATTGTTAGAGAAATATAATATAAAACCTTTGATGTGACTTTCTCATAACAACTTAAGTTTTTGAATTGAATTGGTTCTTAAGATAATATAAGAGCCTCTATGACTAAGTGGTCACGGGTTCGACTCTAACCGCCCCCTATTCTATTAATAAATAATTAAATATTGTGGACTTTCTTAGTGCATGTAGGTGGGTCTATGCATTTTTTGCCTTTCAAGTCCAATTGGCTGTTGTGTGCAGGGACATGTTCGAGAAATATAATACAAAATCATTAATATAGACTTTACCTAACGGCTTAAGTTTTTGGGTTGAATTGGTTCTTTACATTAAATTAAATGTGACAATATTCTTTGATGTCATGAATTATCTGTATTTTGTGAAGTAATTTGGTTTTACATTGTGTCTATCTTGCTAAAATATTAATGGTTGGATTAATATTTTTTTCATGATTGTTTATGCAGTTACTTGAAAAGGGGAGTGAATGATCGGGGGAGGGTTGCTAATGATGTTGAGACAGAGCAGATTGTCCTTGATGAAGATGCTGGCTCTTGCAAGGGCAAAATGAGTTCAGTTGTGCAAATGCGTGGCTCGATACCACTTTTCTGGTCACAAGAAGCATCAAGATTTAGCCCAAAGCCCGACATAATTTGTATGAAGATAGTTGAGACGAATATCTATCCTGTTCATTGTTGAATTTTAAGTTGTTATAATAACTTTGTTTCGATGTCCTTTTACCCCCTGTTTTGACTTCCAGTGCAGAGGTATGATCCGACATACCAAGCAACAAAATTGCATTTTGAAGACCTTGCTAAGAGATATGGCAACCCAATTATTGTTCTTAATTTGATTAAGGTAATTCCTCAATCAATAATATTATATAAAATCATCCGTGGATCTTCCCGTAACACTTGAAGCTTTTGGGAGAGTTGGTTCTTAACATAATATCAGAATCTCTATGATTAAGTGGTCTTGCCACCCCATTCTTCTAATCAAAAGTTGAATTTCAGCACATGGTAGGTGGGCCTGTCTGTACATTGTCCATGCTTGAAACTCAAAGAGCTCTTGCGTGAGGGGATATGTTAGAAATAATATAAAATCATTCATGGGTGTTCAGTAATAATCATTGTCCATGCTTAAACTTTTGGGAGAGTTGATTCTTGACATCCTTAAATAAAAATAAATAATACTAAAAAAGTGAATAAATATCAATTTACATGTATTTGATACTTTATTTTTTGGCAAGGGAATGCTCTGCAATTTACATCCCTGTTTTTGCAGAGCACAGTAATTTCAATGCTCCTAGTCCTCACTTCAAAATAGTACTTCTTGCCCATGTTTCTACGAAATACCAATTGACTTCCCATTGGAAATTTAAATTTTAATTGAGCACCTTTTCTCTTTCATAACAACTAATATTTAAATGCAAATGACCATGAATCTTCTTTGGGGCAGGATTCATTTCTATGCTTCCTTTGGGTTTATGCCCATGGTTTTTTCAAAGTGGTTGTTTGGTGCGCATTTAGAGGGATAGGATAGCTCTTTTGATCTAATACTTATATTTCCTCTCCTAATTTTTATTGCTGCCAGGGGGATTCCTGATCCTGTTTTTCTCCTCTTTCAATAAATTCTTTTATCAAAAAATGTTCATAAATGTTAAAATGACACCATTCCAATAATATGGAAAAAAAGGTTTTACTATTTCCTAACTTCTGTTAATTGGATTAAATATTAAATATTAATTGATAGTTTATTTTTGCAAGCCTCTCAAATTACTTGGGTAATTGTATTTCCTTTTTCTGTTGTTGTATTCCATCATAAAATGTTAGAGAAATATAATATAAAACCATTAATGTGACTTTCGCCTAAAAGCTTGAGCTTTTGGGTTGAAATTGTTGTTTTACATGGTATCAGAGTCTACGTGACTAAGTGGTTACGAGTTCGATCCTCATTGCCCCATTCTATTAATAAATAATGAAATATTATGGACTTTTTTAGCATAGGTAGGTGGACTTGTGCATTGTCCACTCTTTAAGCCCAGTGAGCTCGTGTGCGGGAGGGTGTTAGAGAAATATAATATAAAATCATTAATGTGGCTTTCATCTAAAAGCTTTAGCTTCTTTTTCTATGCCTATCAAATCCCGCTTATTTTGATATTACACTTATTAGAATATATGGAAAATATCTCATAATATCTTGATTGTATCTTAAAATAATTTCAATCATCTTAGATTATCTCTTAAGATTGGTTTCCCGTATATCTATATATTTCATGATTTGTTTTCTTATTTGATTAGGATTAATTTTTTTATTAATGTAAATAGAGTTTATTGCTTTGTCTTTTATATTATATCATAACAAATCCTTCATATCAAATCAATATCAATTTTTGTTTATTCAGTCTTTGTCCTCTATTTTCCTCATTCCCTACCTTAAACCCTATAATTTCAACATGATATCAAAATTATAATATCCTTTGAGACTTGTCCCATCACTACTGTGTGACCTAACGAATTTCTTATTTAAAAAATATATATATTTTCACTTTCTTGTAGCTCATTTAAATGATAAAATGCAGACTGTTGAGAAAAGGCCTCGAGAAATGATGCTGAGGCGTGAATTTGCAAATGCTGTTGGATATCTGAACCAAATTCTTCCGGTAGAAAACCATCTTAGATTTATTCACTGGGACTTTCACAAGTTTGCAAAGAGGTAAGCATATTAAGCTTTATCCTTTTATCCCACAATAGCAGCCTCTTCATTTTTTCCTGCAGTTTAATTTTAAATCTGACATTCTCTGTTTTCCTCTGTTGTTTTCAAAGCAAGTCTGCCAATGTTTTGGCGGTTTTAGGAGCTGTAGCAAGTGAAGCACTTGATTTAACAGGTTTTTACTACAGTGGCAAACCCAGCATCATAAAGAGGGCCAGCAAGAGCAATCGAACAAGCATAGGAAGGTATGATGCATCATTGAAATGGTTACCTAACATTAAATACAGTCTTTTTCTTGTTTTTTCATGTAAGTCTTGATCAAATCTTTGCTTTCAACTTGAAAATATTATCCTTTTTCAGTGATCAGTATTTATCTAACCATGCCCTTTTAGATGCTCAAAAAGCAAGATATGAAAAAACTTCTGTTATAATATTTACCCACCTGCTGCATTATGCTCCTCACCTTGATAT
This sequence comes from Gastrolobium villosum, assembly GCA_032173675.1. Classification (NCBI taxonomy): domain Eukaryota; kingdom Viridiplantae; phylum Streptophyta; class Magnoliopsida; order Fabales; family Fabaceae; genus Gastrolobium; species Gastrolobium villosum. The sequence goes on from JAVKPL010003425.1 coordinate 49,710, forward strand.
GTGCTGCTTCCACAATTAGGGTTGTAGAACTACAAATCTCCATTAAAAATGTAAAATGATCAAATAAGCGTTCAATCCATTTCTTTTCATATTTTCACCTTATACTTCTTTTAAAGATTTTCTGGACTATCTATTTTTGGATTTTGAACTGTAAGTTTGCTTTGGGTGATGTATTTGCCTTTTTATTTTTTTCTTCAGTTTTAGATGAGAGAAAACTTGAGTGTATCTGTAATGAATAATGATGATTGATGACAACTACAATGGAAAGCTAGGTTTTAGTTTCGGTGCCACCGAAGGAGTAATACCAGAAGTTAAACTTCAAATATAGCTTTCCTTTTTGGGCCTTCAAGCTTAGCCTCCGTTTGGACAAAAAAATTTAGGATTACAGTTTGGAACTGTAACTCCAATTCTAGTTTTATGTTTGGATTGCACAACGATATATGAAATAAAATTGTATTTCTACATTTAATTCTAATTTTTTTAGATGTATAATTTAGATTTAAATAAAATGCAGATATAATATTGTTACCAAAAATTTGAACTTAAATTTATAAATAATTCAATAAATTTTGTTTTTGGGTGTTGGCAGTGTTCTGGGCAATGGTGGTGGTAAGGTAACAGCACTTGTGGTCGTACACCACCAGTAGAAGCTCTAGTGAAAAAAGTGGGTCAATTGAAGTTGATTTGATTAGAAGGATTTGACGAAGACCTAAGAAAACCAGAATATAATGCTTTGAAAAAGACATAACTCTAAATGTTTATTATCATTATTATTATTATTCATTGAGCTAAATGGCTTCAATTGATCCATGTAGCCTAGTAGCTGACAACGTCTAGTGGGATAAAGCATGGTTGTTGTTTGTTATTGCTGGTCTTAATTCCAGGGATTCTTACCTTTACGAGCATAATTGCAGTTTTATTTTATAAATGTAAAAGAGCATGTTACTTAAGAAAAAGGAAGTTCTATTTACATTTTCAACTCATTGTCTATTTTTATAGGGACACTTCGCTTAGAGATCTGAGAGCTAGTTCTGGGGATCTTGCAAGGATTGGAAACAGTAATGAAATGCTAAATTCTATGATTAATCGAGACACAGAGATTGATATGAGCCATCAGAATCAAAAAGACAATTTTAGTGGTGACGCACCACGTTTTCAGAGTGGAGTTCTGCGTACCAACTGCATTGACTGCTTGGACCGTACAAATGTTGCCCAATATGCTTATGGTCTTCAAGCTTTAGGGTGCCAGCTCCATGCAATGGGTTTGACTGATGTACCAAAAGTGGATCCCGATAGTAGTATTGCTGCAGCTCTAATGGACATGTATCTAAGTATGGGAGATGCTCTTGCCCAGCAGTATGGTGGTTCTGCAGCTCACAATACTGTATGACATATTTTATTGATTCTAAATTCATATGATCTGTTGGACAAATATCTAATTTGCTTATTTGCATCCTCTTCTGCTGCTGTTATGATATGTTTTTTGGTGATGACAGGTGTTTCCTGATAGGCAGGGAAAGTGGAAAGCAACAACACAATCAAGAGAAATTTTTAAATCCATAAAGCGATACTATAGCAATGCTTACACAGATGGTGAAAAACAGGATGCAATAAACTTGTATTATTCCTTCCGTCTATTTTTCCTTTCCTAGATGGGATTCATGACTCATCTTTAATAGGATTTGATTTTTTTAGGTTTCTAATGTTTAAATATCTGTCCCTTGATTAATGTTGTCTTGAATAATGGTCTTAAATATTGATGACATGGTTCTATTGCCAGATTTTTAGGTTACTTCCAACCACAGGAAGGGAAACCTGCTCTATGGGAGCTGGATTCAGATTATTATCTCCATGTATCTGGGATTGGGGATGATCTAATCCCTGAGAAGTGGTGAGTCTTCCTTGTTACGTAATGACTTGCATTAAAATCCATCACTGACATGCTTCTATGATATGTTGAATTAGGCTTCGCTTTTCTCATTCTTTGTATGTATATATATATTGTTTATTTCTGTTTAAATTTTGCAGTTCTGAGACAAATCCTGAGCCTTCTGGAAGAGCTGGACTGGTCTTCACCCCTATACCAGCTTGCAGAGAAGACTTCTCACGCATAAAGTTGACATCATTTGACAAGTTAATTGAAAAGACGTGTAGTACAATTAAAAATGTACGACTTTGCTGTGAACCTGATCAGAAACCAGGTGCTGGTTCTGGAAACAGTGGTGTTGCACCTGATGCAGCGTAATTTCCCTTATTCTAAGTAGCTGTTTGATTATTTTATTTACTTCTCACTTTTATTCTCCTGATTATGTAGTGCTGTTTTTTTCTCACTGTTTTTTTCTGTGCATGTGTAAGTACTAGAATTTTTCCTGCCATTCATTGCATGACCACGTTCCGGAAGCTATGCTTCTTGTTAATTTATGACAACAGTAGTTGATATTGGCTCTTGATTCCTGCTTCTTAATACTTGTATCACTTGAGTTGTATTATATTTCTGTTATTATTCATTCAATAAATGAATTGATCAGCATGCAGATTGTCCTGTGCTTTCCCTTCCGTTCCTTCAACTTATTTTTTCTCTCTATGCTTGGAAATATAAATATGCATTATGATCTTTCTTCTATTATTTTCAGCTTGCCTTTTACATTTTATAATAATGAGCAACTTAATCAGTTTGTTAAAATCAGTATCATGATTGGTAGAAGAGAATCTCTCTTAGCTGTAAGTTTAGACCCTTCATTTCTAGATTAATGTAAATTCCTTTTGCATAAACTTAGTTGCAATGTCAGCCACCCCTTCCACCCAAACCATGCATGTTCTCATTTTGGGCAGGAAATAGTGTGCAGAGTGTTAGACTGGGGTGAGATGCAAAAAATATTCTGTAATTTTGGTAACTTCAGGTAATTTTTGTGGAGTCATCAATTATCTGTTGATTTTGTCCAGTGAGATACAGCTTAAAAGCCCAAATTGGCTTTTTGGCCAGAGAAAGTATGAAGAAGGTTCCTCTGCTACAAAAGTTGCTTCTCGAGAAACTGACATTGAAGGATCTCAAGCTAATGGGTTTTGCAATTTGAATTGGCTTTCCTTTGGCAATGAAATGAATGAAGAGGATGTTTTCCAAAGGTATGTATCTAAAAAGGGCCTTATCCTTGTAATTCTCTGATGCACCTTCCATTTTGTCCTATGATGTTCAGTGTCCCATTTGGTCATTTTTCTGGCTAACCTCTTCACTTTAGGTCACCACTAACCGATTAGTATGTTTATTTAGTGCATTGTGATCTGTGCGCTTTAGACAGAGCTGAGCTATGCCAACCAGACTTTCTTGACATTAACAGACCAGACTTAGTGCATCTGGACCTGATCTGTTAAGTAGAGCTAGAGCTGTTAATATTTTAAATGGCCACGTGGAATTCTGAACTTCATTACTTTTCTGCTGTTGGCAGTAACTTTGGTACAATTGGTTTAAATTATGAAGAAGTTCCCTTCAAAAGTTGATTTTGTTCTTCTCTAGGATATACTATATTCAAAAGTGTCAGAAAACCAAAGTTGTGTGTTAATTTATTACTGCTTTTCTTTGATTGGTTATGAATCCTGTGTTGTCCATTTGGAGCATATAACCACTGTAGACTGTCCCACATTAATTTATTTTCTTTCTCTTTCATGCCTTTAGTTTGTTCATTGTACAGATGATGTTTGCTCTTTTTGTACTCTAATTCTTTAGGTACCTTACAATGACCTCAGCAAACGAGGCCAACGGTTGGTATGGAGGTACTCTCCTTGGTGATCAAGATGAAAGCAGTGAGATATATAAACATTATGCTGAGTTATGTCAGGTATATACTTCCTCATGAATAATGTACATGCCTACGCCACTTTGAATCTAGACATTGTTCTATGAATCACTAACCATTGCTTGCTTCAAACAAAGCACAGTAAACAGAGGTTCAGACTTCTTTAGTTTAACTACCTGCTAGGGCTGGGTTAGTTGGTCTGTTATGTTTTCAGTGTTTTTGGCGTAAGTCATGGTGGTGGGGGTAAAACAACTATACTATCCAGTGGGTCCTGTAAAGAAAGGTTTTCAAGAATTTTTTCTAGTTGGTATTGAATAATAAATTTATATGACCACCCCCTACCCCTCCCTAAAAAAAAATCCCCATGAAACCCAGACTTGGAGGATAAGGTTCCCAAAAAATAAAATTAAAAGAACATGCAAGAAATGTATAGAAATAAACAAACAAACAAATACTGAAATAAAGCGCATAAAAGAACATGTAGGATGTCTTGTGTTGTGTCGTTAAGACATTAAATCTATATGCAGGGACCTGCCTTGGAACTTTTCCAAAATGACTCCGAGAGGGAGCAGCACTATGCAGATGCTTTAAGCATGAGTTCATCTGAAATTGTTAATGATGCTGCCGTTGCAGCAGAAATGGAAGCAGCTATAAAGGAGTATGACCAAGTTGGTGCTGACCTTGGGATAATTCCTAAAACATGTAAATTCTTTGCTGATGATCCAAGCTGGTTGACGAGATGGTTAATTGGGGAAGAAAAAGTACCTAGGATATGATGAGTCATTTGCTTTGGCAAATATTGCGGAACACTTGATTTTTGTACTATTTCTTCAACTCTTGTTCAGACAAAACAAGTCATTGTCAGTTTTTTATCAGGTTCGTTTCTTCTTCTAAATGCTTTTGTTACTTTACAAAACAAATATAATACAATTTTAAAAAGTAATGGTCCAGATAATCTAGAGTACTAAAATATCACAAATATAATAATTAATTAATGAGTATGATCCAATAAATTAAACCGTTAGATGCACGGAAATTAACCGTTATATATATGCACATAAACATTTTATATTATTGTAAGTTACATTTTTAACTTTAATTGTTGGTCTTATTTATATCTAAGGAATTTAATTTATTAAATATATGACTTGTTATATGCGAGCAAATCAATGACTAAAATTAGGTGTAATATATATATAACAAGACCAGCTTACACTAGTATAAGAATAAGGAATATTGCACTAAATCTCGGTTATTAATCCACTTGTATTCAATGGTTTACGTTATTAAAAAATTTGAACCGTTAAATATAAATGCAATCAACGACTAAGATTGAAAGTGTAACTTATACTAGTGCAAAATGATCCTAATCATATATATAATAGCTTATTCTTGTACCGATGAAAGAATAAGAAATCTTACATTTATTTTTGGTCATTGACCTTGTTATATTCAATGGCTCACATAATTCAAAAATTATAATCATGAGACAAATGAAAACAGTCAAAATTGATACTGTAATTTACACAAGCGTAAAATAATCTTTCTATATTCTAAGTTACTTGATTAATGCTATTTTTATAAATAAATAAACAAAATTTGAGCCTAAAACTTATTAAGTGAATGAGGGTTGGAACTTCTAGTAGAATCTTCCTCCCACGCTAGTCGTGAGTTGTGTTTGATTCCCAAATTTTCTTCTTTGGTAAATCATATGTAGTGTCAGTTTAAATCCTCAATGAAATTAGTTATTTTTCCTGGTGTTGCATAGGACGTTCCTCACCCCATCTAAACTTTTGTATACCAAAAAAATAGATAGGAGACTTTATGATTATGGGAATGGAGAGGTGAAATAGCAACGTACGTAGGTGATGGTTGATAATTTCTACAAAATTAAGCGAGGCCTGCCACTCTATATGATATATCAGTATCAGGATATCAGGTTCTCCTTCGGGCCATGGGGGTAGAATTTCCATCAAAAAAATCGTCAATCAAAATCTCAATGTCCTCGGGATGATACTTGATATACTTGTCAACATGTCTACCTAATTCAAGATGGTGTTTGAATCTTCCGAGAAAGGAGCGGTAGGCAGGGATGACCAAAGCAGATATTGAAACCCTGAGTTCGGACTGAAGTTGCTCGTCACTCACCATCCAAGTACTCTGCGTCCTGTGTATCTCTTCAAACATGGCATTGAAGCTCTTAAACCACTCCTTGAGAACCTGTTTTGAAACCTTGTTCCCACTACCCTCCGGGTTAAGGCACCGCAGCACCTTACTCCACGTCTCCCTCTGATAATTCTTATGGCACAATCTCAGTCCCGATTGCCTCCTCCTGCACCAATTGTCACCCATTGATTCGTGAAGCTCCGCGCACCCTTTTATCTTCTGCACCATGTATCTCCCATTGTTCATTAGAAAAACATACCGTAAAGCTGGATCCCTATATAGCTTTGACTTCTTTTCAACATTTGCATCCAAAATGTTCATGATCATCATTAACTGAACCGCAAAAGGTGAATTCTTGGGCGTCCCATCATCATCCTCTATGTTTTCGTTTTGTAGTATCTGAGTCTGAATCATCCTCATTCCCTCAACATTAAGGCATTGCTGAAACACCTGCTCCAACGCGTCTTTATACTCGCATGCGTACTTGAGATAATTCATGACATAACGAGTCAACGGATGAACAGCACCGTTGGGGACAGGAACCCTTTCATTATCACTCTTGATGGAGTTTTCCAAATCAGAGAACATGGCAACGACAACCTCTGCAATCCTATCCTTTGCTGTGGCTGTCTCATATGCTAACTCCTCCACATCAACAACGCCAAGCCCCACTTCCCTCAGGGTCTCGTACATGTCTAGGAACTTGAATAGTTTCTCCGCTGATGGTTTCGTCAAAGCCACACCTTGTGCGAAAGTCAGAAAATGGATGATGACGGCCCGTGCAATATCACTGAACAGAGTCTGAGCTATGGAGGGTTGATTCCGGAACACGAATTCATACAGCCTTCGCTCGGCGTTGAAGAGCACCGTGGTGCAATGTCGAACCACTTTGTTCCACATCGTAATTTCTCCTTCCAGCGATTCCCATTGCATTCGATGAAGGTCGTCCATTGTTACATTTGCGTATCCAAAGCTTTGCAACACAGTTTTGAAAGCGCTTCGTCTGAAATGGGCAAAAGTCATGCAACACTCTGTTTGATAACCGGAGAGGATCATGGCAGTGGCGATCTTGTTCAGAATGGAAAGTTTTTCTTTAGAGAAAGATGGGAAGTCTTCATTCTGATCATGATCGTTGAAAGAGGTAGGGGACTCGCTATGAATATTGGCACAAAAATCGGAGTCCTGAAGAGAACCGAAGGAGGATGACTTGTTGTGTGTTTTGGATTGATGTTTGTGTTTGGGATCTTGCAGAAGAGCGCAGAGTTCTTTCTCCAAGAAAGACATTGCTTTTTGTAGGACAGAGCTAGTTTTGTCCAAGGCAGAGGAACAACTCAAAGTGGTGCAGAGCTTGGAGATTCGATCCACAGCATCTAGAAAGGACTTTTCATCCTCCGGGTCATGCCCAAACTTACTTATACTCCCCATGTTGATGTTGTTGTTGTATTTATCCACCATAGAATCCAACAAATTGGACAACAAAAGAACGCAATCGGGAACTACTTCCCTGACCATAGGAGTGGCTGCGTTGTTGTCGAGAAAACGATCCACCTCCTCCAGAACCTGTGGGAGGGCCTCCTCCTTTCCAACATTACTACTATTATTTCTTGATGAGAAGCTGGAGGACTTATCCATCTACCTACCTACCTAACGATTCCCGTCTTGCATGTGTTGTTATTCTAATCTAATTCATTCATTCAATCAATCAAAGAGATGATGAAGAAATTCATGATTCATTTCCTTATTTTCAATGATCACCTCCCCATTTGTTTTGTTTTATTTGTCTATCATCTACATGTATGTTTCTTTTCTTTGGCTTTACTTTCTAGCTATTTAGGCGGAGATCACACACCATATTTTGACCGTTGACCCAAATGTGAAGGCATTCCAATCTTTTTGAGCAATTTATATCCATCAATTTCCATCTTAACCGCACATTCTTTGGAGTAACAAAAACATGGATAAAACTAAAAAAGAAAAGCAAGAAAGAAAGAAAGAAACACGTGGATGAATTACTGTTTCTTTTATTTCATATTATCCAATAAAAAATCATACATATTTTCTTTTTTGCCCTTCCTTTTATTTAAGAGAGAAAAGATGAAAAATTGGTTGAATATAAAAAAACATTTTCCCTTCAAATCCTTTCCTTTCCAACTAAATTTTTGTTTCAATTTTTTTTCCTTTTTCGATAAAAAACTTCGTATATCCAAACAAACTCTTATAGGAGTCAATAATGGCCAACAAAGAAGATCTCACACACATTTTCTTGCTTTGTAATAGAATTTAAGAAATTTATCCATCAAAAGCTCTTTTCGCTGGCTTTGTTTGCGGATAACTAGGATCTTTAAGCTAGCATCTCTGGCAATTTGCTCGTAATTCATTTTTTTCTATTTTACAAATCATATGTATCTTTTATGGAAGGCAATTTTATTCAAATCGGGAACATTCACATCATGACGAGGATAACTCTTCCGGATTTTTGTTTTTTTTTTTTACATTCACAAGAATTTAAACCCAATAACTTACTTAAGCAGAATCAAGTACTTAAATCAACCCCTCATGGTTTCAAAATTTTCATATAGTGAGTTCAGGAACAGCACATAACAGTAGAAATGTTTCATTTAATATAATGTCCCTCATGGGAATCTTCACCATATACCAGCTTCATACTTGTATAGTTGAACTAGTATAGAGCCCAAATCTAGATAAACTCTACTAGCTAGACCAGTTGAATATGTTACATAATCTCTAACTCCTTGCCCACAACTACAAGAAGAGTTTAACCCAGGACTTCGTGTATGATAAGCTTTGCAATATAGATGAAGTTCCCATTTTCCCATTTTATTAACTTGAAACCCAAGTTTAGCACACCCGTAATTTCTATTGTATTTGAAGCTCGCATTCTTCATTGCTGAAGATATGCTGACATTAGTGTACCAAAAAAAAAAAAAAAAAAGATATGCTGACATTGGGTTCGTTGATCTATGTTAATTCAAGTCTAGAAAGCATTACTCAATCTTTTTAACTGGCATTTTTTCGCCGTTGTTTTTTATTAGAGTTTTCATATTTTTAATTGGGCTAGATTGCGTACCAATCTGCTACAAATGTCTATGGTTTGACAAAAATTAGATTAAAGTCGTAAGTTTCTTTAAAAAAGTAACTTTTATGAAAGAAGAGCACATCTCAATGGAGTTGCAAAAACACATGCATTATGTTTGCTTCAAACAATACAAATATATTTCTCCTCTTCTTCTTCTTTTCTTTAAAAAAAAAAAAAAAAACATATATATTGACTAGCAATAGTATTTGGTATGGGATAACAAGATATGTTGACTTATGTTCCTTTATCTCTGAAAGTTTTTATCTCCATAAAAGTTGGTCATTAAAAAAACCAACTTGTTAATAAGTTACCCAACTTTGAGAAAGTAAACTTATTAGCAAATTGACAACTTTTAAGCCTTATTCGTATAAACAAAAACTTTCAACCAAAACAACACAAATAATATCTTTCACGGGATAAATTATATATTTATTTACTCACAATTAATAAACACCAGTTTTGCCTCCGTAAACCATATCAATTAAATGATTTTAGCCCAATGTGAGTGGGCTCCAAAAGGCTATTGGAATCAAATTTGTTCGAGTCCCTAAGTCTTGTTCTGAGTATATTATACTTCGTTAATTTTTGTTTGGAACTCACATGATAGGTCTCCAAACTCTAGAAGATAAAAGTGCAAACCTGTTCTGAATCACGCGAATTATAAATAATAAATATAATTTATTAAAAAGTCTAAATCCTATCAAAACTCTCTTATCAGCTTCTCTATAAATAAAGAATTGAATCCCACATCTACTCACTTATAAATTTACAATTATTTTTATTTTACTGTTATTGTATCCACACATTACCCCTATTAACTTCTAATCTCTTTTTCTGTGCACAAATAATCTGTAATCAATAATCATAGGTGATTATTTTCTCCATAAATATCATTGGTCGTGAGATCCTATGTCAATCACAATGCGTCTTAGATCTAACACTTTTGAATTTATCAAAATAACATCACATTCAAAAGTTGAACAACAATTAAGTTTCACTTTTATTTTCTCTGTTTTTTACTGATATTAAATTAACCCCGTTAAGTATTTTAAAAAAATTGATATTAAAATTATTTAAAAAATAAATAGTCAAATTGCTTTTTTATAAAAAAAATTAAGTTGGCTTTTAATATAATTTTGAAAAAATATTTTAAAGAATATAATGAAGAAGATATAATTCATCAATGCATTTATCTTACTCAAATAAATAATATTTATTATAAAATATTTTATCTCTTTATTTCACATGTCAGGCCTTCTTTCTCAAATATCTCCTAAAAATGTGAGGTTATTTCTTTATGATTTTAAAATTTCTTTTCTTAATTTATTTATTATTCATCATTCTAACATTGCAAACTATAAATTTTATAACAGCATACATATTTCAAATGATACAAACTTGATTAAAGTTCATCTTTGAAGTACTAAAAAAATGTTTTACACTAATTTAGACTTGCATGAGTGAGTGGGATACAATTTTTCGTCTTTCAAAATTAAGTGTTAATGCGAAAGAGAAATTTTATATCCCTAACTCAAACTCCACTTAACATTTTGAAATGACTTTATTTTTTTTCAATATTGTCTCGATGTGAAATTTGAGATAAAGGTGTAGTTGATATTGACGTTGATTGTCTCTGTGTGAAAAAATATAAATTTCGTAGTACTCCAAAAAAAAAAAAAATATTAATTTCGTATATGTTAATTATAAGAGATCCCTTCAAATATTTAAGTGTGGGAAGAGTAGCTCTCTTATTTGTCTATTCATATATATATTTTTTGGTAAGCATTTGTCTATTCATATTACTTCTTAATTACTTATAATTTTAGTTATCATTCATTTTCTTGTGTCTTTTTTTTTTACCAGTAAACATCTTCTTGTGTCTTTAATTTGTCAAACTTTATTTTTATGCTTTCGCAATTACACATACATATTTACACATTTAAATTCAAGATATTTAATATATTTTAACAATTAAAATTATATTATGTGAATTATAAATACATAATATTCATGAAATATTATCACCAAGCGAATAAAAAAAATATAAGAGTAAATACCCTTTTAGGTACTTAACAAAAAATCATGGTCCTCATTTTAGTCCCTTACAACAAAAAAGTACTCTACAGGTCCCTAATAAATTCAAAGTGGATCTATTTAGTTAAAATCGCGGTCGCTCACAAATTCAAAAAGACTACATTAGTCCCTCAAAAGGACTAAAATAGGTTCACTTTTCTTAGAGACCGCGAGACTAATTTTTTTTTGTAAGAACTAAAGTGGGGACCGTGTTCTTTGTTAGACCCAATAGGGTATTTACTCAAAAAATAAAATGATTACTTTTCTCATTTTCTTTTTTTAATATTTATCATTTTTTTGGTAAACATTTTTATTTATAATTTATTAAAGGAAAAATGTGTTATAATTAAAAAGAATTATAAATAATAGTTATCTAAATGGTTATAGGAGATTTTTTATTTTATTAATATAGCCAACTTTTTATACTATGTATGTAGTGTGTAAATAAGTTTTCTTAATAAAATTTAGAAACTAAAACGCGATTTAATTACAATTGAGAAGTTATTTAGATAATTTTTTCAAAGAAACTAGCATCTAAATAATTTCTAATGATTCTGACTAATAATAGATATTTAATAATTAATTTTTTTCCTCTTTTTAGTTATTTTAAAGAATTTTTTCATAAATAGTTGTGAAGTTTTATATGTATGCATATTCCAAGGGTTTATCTTTTATGCTATCACAAGAAATAAAGTTATCTTCAAAAATTCTAAAATCATGTCATTTTGAAGGTTGAAATAATTAATGAAGGATATTTTGGTAAAATTAATATAATAAAGAAATAAACAAAAATTTTAAAATATATTTCATTAATTCTCCAACACTCAAAATGACATATTTTTAAAGTTCCATAAGATAATTTTACCTCATGTTGCAGGAGAATCACTTTTTCATATTCAAATTAATAATAAAACAAGAAAAATAAAAATATATTAGCTACCTTAGCTGATAAAAATTTGGTTATATTTGACGGAAAGAATCTGGAATCAAATATCACTTTCTGAAAAAAGAAAGGCATATAAAAATTCATTTCTCCAAATAAAATAAGATAATTTGTTTTTTGGTTTTTACAATTATATTTATAATGAAATAAGACAATTTTCTCCACCAAAAAAAAAAAGACAATTTTAAGGGTTGAGATTTTGTGCCGTTCTACAACCCAAATCCATTTTGAAGAGATGATTTTTGTAATTTGCACCTTCCTATAAATGTTCGAGATTACACCTTCCCATATATGCAAGACATCTTGCCACTCGTCTGGATCTTTCTCTTTCTTCATCAACCATGCGCTTTGAGGCTTTCTCAGCTGAATTCACATATACCTTAAGAATTGTTTGTTGCTCTAAGAGTAACAATGGAAATAAAAATCAGAAAATATTAAATTATAAAATTTTAATAGAGTAACGTCAGAAAGTGTAACACCATATTACGTACCGGTTTGTTTGTTAATATTGTATAGTATTATATGCAGCGTAATAATAAAATTAAATTACTTTTAAATCATATCTTAAATTACACTTAAAATTTAATTATCCATTAGATTGAAGTCAAGTTTATTATTACTTCTGATATGGACTATCTTACATCATCATTTAAACCCATGAGAAATATTTCTATTCTATCCGTCACTCCGCAAATGCACAAAATCATTCTGAACTCTGTACAGCCTCAAGATCTTTAATCATGGTGCTTCAACCCAATGCAAAGTTACACATACTGGGATGTTTACTTTCTGGAAAGGGTTAGCATAAAAACAAACATACATGAGATAAATCTCAATAATATTGAGATTTTTGAACTATAACTAATCAAGTCACTTTAGCGAAAAATATCATTCTCCCCTAGGGGTGGACACGTGACACGACACGAGGGGCCTGGCTCACGTCAATCCTAAAAAATTATGAATTTCGACACGTTGGACTTGTATAAAAGCTCGTTTAATATTAAATAATATTTTTAATTTATATAGTGTATATTTCATTTAATATTATAAATATTTATTTATATTTTTTATACTACTTGTAATAACTCTCTCTATCATCAATTTATTTCACCCCATTATATTGGTTTAAATGACCTTTTGAATGATTTTGTTCTATATTATGCTATTTGGATATATATTGAATTTATGTATATTTATGGAATTACTAATGTTGTTCTATATTATCCTTCATTCTCCTTCACACAAACAAACAAAAAAAACTAAAATTGTTATTGTGCACCGCTTGTTTGTGTTATTTAATATTTTTTAATTTTTTTTTTTTTTATAATTGGTTAAAAAAATATAACTTGTTAAATAACTTTAAAAAATTTATTTATTAAAAAATTTGTAAATTATTGCTGCAAATTGGAATCTAAGGTTTCTATCTGGAAATTGATTTTTTGTGGAATTTTTTTCTCTTATTTTTATTCTTTAACATGCTAACAGGCTAAGACAGGCTTCACACAGGCTTTTATTTTTTGTAAATAAATCAGGCCACAGGCCAATATTATATTCGTGACAGGTAACAGGCTAAGGCCTTCGGACATTTTTAAATAATGCTTGGCCCGTTAAGATAAACTAATCAAGTCACTTTAGCGAAAAATATCATTCTCCTCTAACATGATTATAGTAAGAAAATAATAACATGAATAATAAACATATGCCCAGACCTTTGTAGATTCTTAATAAAGATAAACTGATATCTTTGTGGGTTTCTTATCATACATAAGCCCAGACTTTTGTAGGTTTCTTCAAACAAACATAGAAAAAAATGTGTAGTCTTTAACTAAAATGATTAAAGCTCAATCCTTTATGAGCGCCCAAATCTTTGTGGGTTATGTATATGAAAGATTCTGTTTGCGGAGCTCAAACCAGCCCTTATCTTATAATTGTTCTGATCCCAAAACTTTGTGGGTCAATTCACATCATAATCATTTTGTAAAAGATTACATATTCATTTAATATCTATTTGGTACTAAAGGATAATTCTTTAGTTTTGTAGTCTTTATTCTCATCATTCTCATAATCATTAGAAATATATTCATTAAATTCTCAACCAAAGATAAAAGATAAATAAATAGAAGATAACACACAGATAAAAAGAATAACAGAAATCTATAAGAAAATAGTTTGTCAGAGTAATGACTCTTTCACGATTTTTAAAGAAAAACTTTAAATATCAAACTTTACATATATGAAAACACTAATATAGCTTTCTAAAATATCTTAAAATCAACTTTAAATATAAATAAATGAAGAAAAATAAAATTAAGGGAATGAGGTTCTCCCCCATTATGACCTTTCTATTTTATTTCCCTTACTCTATTTTTCTTTCTTCTCTTCCCTTTTCCGTTCTCCTTTCTCGTTTCTCTCATTGTCTCTCTTTTTCCTTTCTCCCTCGGTTTCTTTCTTTTTCTCTTCTATGTTTCCTTTCTCTCTCACCATTACGCGTTCGTTCTCTCTCTCTCTCTATATATATATATATAAGTCATGTGCTAATTTCTCTTACAAATATCTAACTCAATCTTATCTAAATCTAATAAAATCAAAGACTTTCACCCAGTTACTTTCGTGTGGACCTGCTTTATTTATTTACATGTGGCGCTATTGACGCCCTTTTCATTCATGAATATATTGTTACTAAAAATATTGGTTCATATGAAAGTTTGAATACTATTTTAAATTGGTAGTGTTTTATTGATGTAAAACAAAAATTAGTTTAAGGATTTTATTTTCCCCTTTGTTTTCCCACCATTTTATGTTATTTTTAGTACAAAAATCACACATTTTTGTGCCACGAAAAATTACGACCCATAACTTAAAAAATCATTTTTTTCACTTCTAGAGGCTCTAAAAAATCTGCTATTTTTTATATGGATTATTAAAATCTTGTTGTTTTGTGATGAATATTGCTCAAAAAATATGTTGTTTTTTAACTTTGACAAAGCTCCTATGTGGGAACCCGACTTCGAGCGGGTCAACCTGTTAAAGGAAGAAGAAGACACTGCAATGACAGAAATCTTAAAAAATCTTAGGAGTTAGGGTGAGATTGTGAGAGAGACATCTGGTTATATTTCTCACTTAAAAGCATTGTTGTTAAAATCTTGATTTATCATACGTTTTTACTATTTTTTTATCAAAACGATTTTACTAATATTTCAAATGCTTTTACATTTTAAGATTTCTTTTGAATTTTTTACATTATGATTTTATGTTTTACGATTTTTTAATTCCCTTCCGATTTTACTTAAAAACTCAATTTTAACAACATTGGTTAAAATCTCACGAAATTCACACTAACAAAAATCAAATTTTTGAATATCACAATATTATTTTTACTTTATTTAAAATCATGATCGAATACCAACGAATTTGTACATATTCTAAACTAATCTTTTAAAATGCTAATGGAATACTACGTAATTTTTTTTTAATTCTTTCAAATCCTTTAAAATAGTTTTTTCTTTCAAACATAATTCATTAAAATCTAGATTGAATTCATCCTCCTTTAAGTGTGATAAGTCAAAGGTGTAAGTTAATCACTTCTAAGAGGAAGCTCATGTGTTTTTTCTTGTTTTATATATTATTTAGCTGTTATGCCATCCTACCAAGCCAATTACAAAAGCCTTCTTCTTGTTTTTTAATATATCGAATAATCGTAGAATCTCTTTTTGTTTTAGGAATTGGAAGACGAGCCAGCCCTTGATTGAGTCTGAGTCTGAATTGGTTTGACCAGGGAGCCAACAAAAATTCGAATGGGGTGTTTTTCGTGTTTCGATTCGAGGGAGGATGAGAAGCTGAATCCTAATCCTCAGCATGAGAGCCATCATAATCATCATCATCTTGATCATCATCATCATAAGCTCCCCCCTAATATTTCCAGATTTCCCTCTGTCTCTGGTTAGTTATTTTCCAATCAACTCAACTCAACTCAATTCAACTCAACTCGTTGATCTGATCTGATATTCTGATTTAGATGCTAGGCTAGCTTCCAATTCAATCCATGAATGAAATGAATTCCCCTTACCCTTTTCTCTTGTCATCAATCAAGGTTTTTCACCCCGTACGATACGAACGAATATGAAATCAGATCCCATATGATTGATATCTTAGTCGAACATAGGTTAATTATCATATTAATTCAATTCGATTCGGTTAATTAACATTTCGAATTGCAGGAGAAGACAAGCTACGCTCAACAACTAATGGAGACTCCAAAAGGGAATTGCCTACTCTCAAGGACGGACCCGCTGTCCAAATTGCCGCTCAAACATTTACTTTCCGTGAACTTGCAGCCGCAACCAAAAACTTCAAGCCCCAATCCTTTATAGGGGAAGGTGGCTTTGGAAGGGTCTACAAGGGACGCCTCGAAACCACCGGTCAGGTAATTCCATATTCAACTCATTTAATCAACATCAAATCCTTAATCCTCTCTTCTTTTCACTCTTCAATTCAATCAGGGTAAATCGCACTAAAGAAGTGGTGTGGGAATAAAAGCACTCTTTTTTTAATAAAACAAGATAAACATTAATCTCCTCATCTCAGAGTTATTGGTTGGTTGAGGCCTCTGGTTACTAGTGTGTCCTGAAATTTGTTTATTTACCCGTGTAGGTTGTTGCTGTTAAACAGTTAGACAGAAACGGTCTTCAGGGTAATCGGGAATTCCTTGTGGAGGTTCTCATGCTCAGTCTTCTGCACCACCCTAACCTTGTCAATCTTATTGGATACTGTGCGGATGGGGACCAACGCCTTCTAGTTTATGAATTTATGCCATTGGGATCATTGGAAGACCACCTTCACGGTATAGTTGTGTTGTACCCCTCTCCTCATTTCCGTGACTAGAATTTCTTTGTTTTAGTTGAGTATTTTCTCAGATATTAAGTCATTGGAAATTAGTATTCTCTTTCAGAAATATCCTGAACACCAAGACTAGCAGCTAATACATTAAAATAAAAAAATCAAAGTCTCATCAGTAACTCTGCAGTCTTATACAGTACTAGTACAAGGGAGGATAACATTAGAAATAATCTGAAGTTTAGAATTTCTTAGCAAAGACTTAAGGTCAGGTATTACATAATCTAACAACACTGATGAAAAGTATGAAATAGTTTAAGTTACTTCTATGTGTTTTGCAATACAGAAAAATAAATATAATTGGATGCTCTGATGCAAATAGCTGTTCTGAAATTAAATCCTATAGCAGTTAGTGTATTCTAGGACATACTTGACTTTCTCTTGTAGAATCTCATTTCTTGTTAGTGAGTGGGCTGTTCTCTACAGTGCATGTTGTTTGTTTTTCTTACATATCTTTTCCACAAAATTGTCTCGAACTCATTAAAACCACCAAAAGGATTTTGGTGGTTTTAACAGTTCCACAGATTTTTGTCTTGAACTCAATATGGTGACATAATTATCTCTGGGTTTCTTCCCCATATATGGGAACACTCATGCTTATTATTTTATGCGCTTTTATTATTTTCCATACTTTGCCTCTCTAATGTATATGATTGTAGCTGTTAAGAGTTCTTTATTTTGCCACTTCATTATTGTCAAATTTTCTTCTCCTCTTGTTAAATACTTCTATTCCCATAATTCATGCTTAGCATCTAAATTATAACTCATGTTTTTTCCCATAAAATTTTTGGCTTAGTCATATAGAAACTATAAAATTCTGGGCAAGAACATGTCATGATCATGACTTGAGATTGCAGCTTGCCCAAAAAATTATCTGCACCATTGATCCGGATAATATCATGTAGTTTTCCTCATAAATTTGTGCTTATTAGTATCAGGACCAATTAAGAAGAAGAAATGGAATTGAAATTTGCTTTATGCCTTTATCAAACTTGGTACTGGTTGCTTTCCTTGTTTCATATTTTGTTGCTCTCTCTCTTTCCCTCCCCCCTGACTTTTCCACCAGGTTGTATATCACAGAGAAGCATTACGGTTAAACTTTTGGGTTGGAGCCAGGCTTTTTGATAGAGAAAGTTAAATATCTGCTCGGTTTGAATAAAAGTAGGAGAGCCTTAAGCTCCTTCCATAATTCCATATAAAAATAAAAACAAATTTTAAATTAAATAAAAGTTAAACAAAAAATAAAGGATATTTTTAAAGGGGGAAATGTTTGTCCTTTTGAAAGATATAGAATTGTGTCATTTTAATCAAAACTACTATGTTTTATGGTGAGAGAAACGGTTAAACAATAAAAATCATGGTGGGAGACAATGAGAGGTTATTGATAATTTTTTTAATTTAAATATTAAATAGGGTTTTATTAGGAAAAATGATTGTGTAATGTTATAGAGATAAAACACATAGGAAAGTTGTTAAATGATAGATGATAAATCCTTAAATAAAACACATTAGTTTTAACTAAAATAACACAATTTCTGTGTCCTTTAAAAGAACAAATATTTTTCCCATTTTTAAATTATGAGTTAAACCTAGAGCTTGTTAAACCTGTCAAAATTACGAGATAAGGGGTTTTCATATTGAAAAGTGAGATAAATTCATATTTTAATACAAATTAAAAAATTATGATAGAATATATTAAGGCAAGGTCTGGCTCGCATGATTAATATATTTTTTCAAAGCCCAAGTTTTAGCCTTCTTATTTGCCAATTAATTTACTGGAAACGCATGCAGGATGTGAATAAAATTTGTAATGAAGTGCATTGACGATGTAGGATCAGGAACCTAAACATTAATTTAATTTCTTGGTTGAAGTAGATAAAATAGACGTAATTATGTTTTCATTGAAGAGTTTAAATTTTAAGGTATGAGTTTGAATGTAGGGAATAATCTCTTTGCAAAATGTTAAGGATGAGGTTAAATACAAGGATTTCTCTCACCCCTATAATTTTAAGTCGGAGTTTCATTGGGGGAGTGGTTTTATAGAGTAGCAGACTTAGCATCTGATCACTAACGAATCTTCCACAACGATTTAACAAGGAATTATGGAGCAATGCATCTTGAACTCATTCAGGGCTCCATGTTAGCTCCTTCAAGAGAGACCTAGAGAGAAGAATAAAGTTGTCATATTGGAAAGTGTTTTTATCGAGGATGATGCATATATATGCTATGTAGTGAGAGAAATCTAAAAGATTTTTCTGAAAATGCCTAATCAACTTAGGGTACGGGCTAGCCTTCCTTGTTAATTTCAAAGGACAGAAAAGGACTGCCATATATGTGAAAACCATTGTATTGCCTTCTTGAGGTGTTTCCTTTTTGCATTGTTATCAGATTTGTCTTCTGATGACCGAGGATCCTCTCCAAACTTTGGGAAGAGTGGAGAATAAATGCCATGTCTGTTACATTACTGCAAACATGATGCAGTTATCATGATAACAACTGATGTTTAATCATTGTTTATTGACTCGTGTGCAGATCTTCCCCCTGATAAGGAGCCATTAGATTGGAACACTAGGATGAAAATAGCTGCTGGTGCCGCAAAAGGATTGGAATACCTACACGACCAGGCAAATCCTCCGGTCATTTATAGGGACTTCAAGTCATCTAATATATTACTTGATGAAGGTTATCATCCAAAGCTTTCTGACTTTGGTCTAGCGAAGCTTGGTCCTGTTGGTGACAAATCACACGTTTCCACCCGTGTCATGGGAACTTATGGTTACTGTGCTCCTGAGTATGCTATGACTGGACAACTGACTGTGAAGTCTGATGTATATAGTTTTGGGGTAGTATTCTTGGAGCTGATTACTGGCCGTAAGGCCATTGACAGCACCCGGCCTCATGGAGAACAAAACCTTGTCACATGGGTAGTCCTCTAATCTTTTCTTGTCATTTTAAGTTAGTTTGGCATGCATCAAATTATGCGTCCATAACAATAGAGTGGTAATGGTGGTTTTCTATATTTGAGTAGGCAAGTCCGCTGTTCAATGAACGCAGGAAGTTTCCAAAGTTAGCAGATCCGCAGCTGCAGGGACGGTATCCCATGCGGGGTCTTTACCAAGCTCTAGCTGTGGCATCAATGTGTATTCAAGAACAGGCGGCAGCACGTCCTCTGATTGGGGATGTGGTAACGGCCCTCTCTTATCTGGCCAACCAGGCATATGACCCCAACAATGCTGGGCATGGTTACAGGGGAGCTGGTGATGATAAAAGGAACAGAGATGATAAAGGTGGAAGAATATTGAAAAATGATGAAGGTGGAGGATCTGGACGCAGATGGGATTTGGAAGGATCTGAGAAAGATGACTCCCCGCGTGAAACTGCGAGGATGTTAAACAGGGATCTTGATAGAGAACGTGCCGTGGCTGAAGCCAAGATGTGGGGAGAGAACTGGAGAGAAAAAAGACGACAAAGTGTGCAGGGCAGTTTTGATGGTTCTAACACCTAGTTTCTATTGTGCAAATCCCAGCACTGTCTTCTGTATCTTGGTTGCGGCCATGCAATGCAGGTTTGAAATTTTTGGGAGCTCATCTTTCGGAGAGCTGGTCTAGGACAAGTCTGGTTAGCCATTTTGGCCATTGACCGGGTTCTTATTTTTTTTCTGTCTAGCGGCCATTCCTTGCGGTGGCTGCAACGAAACATAATGAACCTGGTACCAAAATCTTTTTTAACTCAGCCTTTTATGAACTTTGATTTCCTTTATGGATCTTCATTCACCTCGTGGGCATGAGCATAATATTGGAGTTGGAGAGTGTATATTTGCTAGAGCTAGAAGTGCTATCTGTTAATGTTATAAGACTGACATTTTCCGAAAATGCTGCAGTAAAAACATACAAGATAAAATACTTGTTCCAACTGGTTTTAGGTTTCGTTTGAGCTAAAATGGGAGATTCCAAGAGACTTTGAACTGTCTCTATGACTCTATGGTAAGCTATGGAGTTAGCAATAAACTTTTATATAACCAGGCAACCAGCATGCAGTTGTATTTAATGAAGTGTTCTACTACGATAGAAAATTCGTTAAAATTTGAATAACAGTAGTATTCTTTTGTGTAAATCCTTAATGTTATCCTCTAAAAAGTAGTCTGTCACTACTCTAATCTTTCAAAGATTTTTGTCATTAATATAGATCTTTGAGTGATTAGTTTAATAAAAAAATTCATAAAATAATGCGATGACACACTAATTTTTTTTTTAGAGGATGGATATTTTCACTATCAAAATTTTCCATTATCAATTTATTACCTATCTAATCACCATTAAATTAATATTTTCTTTCTCTTTATATTTTTTTTAAGATTCTCTCTCTTTGATCCAATAGTAATGTGATGAGTAATAAGTTAGTAGTAAGAATTTTTGGTACTTAGAATATCCTTGGTAATTTTTTTTAGGGAAATAGAAGTATAATGTTGTAGGAAAGTTATTAGGTAATGTTATAGAGATAGGGATTGTGGGACCCACACTTGTTTTTAATATGGGTCCCACAATCCCTATCTCTAACAATTTTTATTCTTCTTTTTCCCTTTTTTTTTAAGACCAAATCAAGGCTCTTATTTATTTTCATCTATCAACTCATGACAAGCATTATTTAAGTCATTTATAAGGTGTTATTATTTTGTCTTATTTGTGGAAAGCATGCAACCCAACTTGAAAATTTGGCTGTCCGTAAAATTCACGCCGGATCTGTGGACTCGTTTCTTAGTTTTTGTTACGGCAAAACTATTTATACGGCTGCGGCAAAAATAATTTGTTTGAGGCGAACAAATTAAAAATAAAATAAAATTAGTCGGTTTCATTTTTTTGTGTCTGAGGCGAACACTATTTTTCTTTCGTTGTTATAGAAAAGCGGGACCCAACATATACCTTTGAATTTGTCTGATCTTTCATAAAAATTGGGGCAGCAACCTAGAATAACTTCTCTAGGTGAGACTTGTGTTGTTGTCTGAGGTCACGGTCCCTCCGAAATTTAGAAGTTTTTTTTTTGGTAAAAAAATTTAGAAGTTTAAATACATTAAAAAGTGATTATTTCAAAAGTGATCATTTTTTTTTATGAAATAGAGTTTCGGATATATATATAAATTTATCTCAAGCAGCTTTTTTTTTCCATATATATACATATGGGGAGGTTATACTTACTATCTTTTTTTTTTTCTTACTACTGAATCTTAATCATTGATTTCCATCAATCTAACGGTTATAATTTATTGAAAATTAATAATTAATTAATAAATATGATCTAACTTTTTATATATATATATATATATATATATATTCATATTAACTTATTTTTGAACCAAAAAATTTAATTGAGATGATAAACATGTGGCATAAAGTTTGAATTGATTTTTTTAAATAGTATACTAAGGGTAGAATATTTTTGTTTTTGTTATAAGAATATTTTTTTTGTCATATTTATATAAAAATAAATGTATCTTATTATAAAAGAATAAAGAAAGAAAGTTAGTGGGATTCATCTATTTTTCTGAAAGTATAAGTGTATAACAGAAAAAATATTTGTCCAAACAAAAACATTTTTCCATATATTAACGTATTAGATGAAACTATGCACGAGAAAAAACACAAACTCTCTCCAATTCATAATTTTTGTGTTTTTTTAAGAAAATCACAACCATGTCATTGGGTGGAAAAAATTGTTACAGAACATCAACAAGTCTGTGTGGGATTTTGGGCATTGTTATAAAAGTTGAAGTACACATTTTCCACGAAACAAAGCAGACGGTTCTATGGTGTAGTGGTTAGCACTCTGGACTTTGAATCCAGCGACCTGGGTTCGACTCCCGGTAGGACCTATGTGATTTTTGGATTTATTTCATTTTGGTGTCCTTGGTTTGATTTGTCAGAATATTCATTTTAGTTAAAATTAATATATATATTTTTTTGTAATTCAAAAAAAAAATTAACTTTTTTATTTAAAATTTAAAATAATTTTGATTGTATATTTTTTTTAGGGAAAAATATTTATCTTTTAAATAACACAACTTATATCCTGTCACTTTCACAACGAAGGTAGGACCCACACCTTTATTTTTTGTCAACTCTTTCTCCTATTTTATCTATCTTTTTCTTTCTCTTAAGATAACACAATTTTACCTCCTTTAAAATGGCACATAGTTTTTTCATTTTTATTTATTTATTGATAAATCATAGGTATCTGTATTCTGTATGGCAAACACATATTCTTATCTATACTTGCTCTGTTCCTATAAGGCATAAGCAAACTGAGTTAGTTACCAATTGCTCACTTAAATAGGACACAATTCAACGTGGACACCGAACCCTACATTAAATGTGTGTATTTATTCGGTTGCAGATAGGGCCAGAAGTGCAAAAGGGCAATGGAAGAGAAATACAAAACCCTGGAAATTGTGGAAAAGACCCCAAAATCCGGTGTGTTTTATCTTAACTTGAATCGTCCCTCACAACGCAACGCTCTTTCCCGTGATTTCTTCTCCGAGTTCCCCAAGGCCCTCAATGCTCTCGATCACAACAACCCCGACGTCAACGTCATCGTCTTATGCGGTGCTGGCAACCACTTCTGCTCCGGCATCGACCTCTCCCTCTTGGAAACTACCAGTGCCAATTCAAACTCCGGTGAGATTCTCCGGCGGCAGATCCTCTGGATGCAGGATGCCGTGACGGCCCTGGAACGGTGTCGGAAACCCGTGATTGCTAGTATACATGGAGCATGCATCGGTGGTGGAATTGATATCGTTACGGCCTGTGACATAAGGTTCTGTACTGAGGACGCATTTTTTTCGGTGAAAGAGGTGGATTTGGCCCTGGCGGCTGATCTTGGAACTCTTCAGAGGTTGCCCCGTATTGTCGGCTTCGGCAACGCAATGGAGTTGGCTTTGACTGCTCGCAGGTTCTCCGGTTTGGAGGCTAAGGAGTTGGGTCTCGTTTCTCGCACTTTCCATTCCAAACATGACCTCGATTTGGCCGTCAGGGATGTCGCTCACGGTTAATACTCCCACTCCCTCTTTAATTCATTCCTTTGCACTTTACAATAGATTCCCACTACACTCTTCAATTTGCATCTAGTTTTACCATGCTATTTATTGCCTTTATTACTCTTATCGTATGAAGAAAGGAAAAGTGCTTTCATTCTGAAAAGTTAAAAAGTGAATAGTACAATACTCAGAAGTAAAGAGCTGCCCTATATATGCTAAGTACAGAAGCCAAAAGCATGGGGGAAAAGTCAAGGAAAAACTCACATGGTTAAGCTAACAAACTAACCACTTCTAACTTACTAAAACTAACAATTTGTTATGATAAAACAGAAAACTAGTAACAAAGAACTAACTATAGTAGCAGAGAACTAACTATAATAAATTGATTACAGAGAATAAATATATTCCATAGCATTACTGCCTATGTAAATGCAAAGATCAGGATTTCCAGTATCGCTCAACACATGTTTTTTTCTTTTTTACAATTCATTTTGACCGACTCACCAAAATTTTAACTAATTTTTTTTTTTATATATGCATATAGCACATGCCCGAATGCATCTTCCTTCATTCTATCATTGTGGATTAATTATCTATAAGATGTGTGGCCCCGGTTTCCTTCCTTTGCCATTTCTTCGTCCGTTCGGTTATTTTACATCAACTAGTTGTTATTCTGAATTAATGATTTTTACACTTGACAGCAATTGCTACCAAGTCTCCCCTTGCAGTTATTGGGACAAAAACAGTATTGCTTAAAAGTAGGGACTTAACTGTGGATCAGGGGTTGGATTATGTTGCAACCTTGAATTCTGCCAGATTGTCATCCAATGACTTAACTGAAGCAGTTAAGGCACAAATACAGAAACGGAAGCCAGTTTTTTCCAAGCTCTGACTATATTATATTAGAGTGGGATGCATTGTGTTGTTACTAAACTTTTGGAATACAGCCATTGAAGACGATTATCGTTACTGTTATTTCCATTATTGTTCATGTCGAGAAATAAAAATCATGAGATAATGATATAATGTATGACAGAGGTATCTACTGGTGATCATTGATCTATTCCCACTGTCTTATTGTATGCATTTTTTATACATAGTGCTGAAGACGTGAAAGATTGCTGACTCCCCCCTCCCATGTAAGTTATCACTTTCACTGTAACTCATTCTGAATGGTCTAAACGAGTCTACTGTAGAGTTTAACTTGTGAGGATGAAGTTTTTGTAATTATTATTACTGTCACCGCTGCCTGTACTTACGTTCGTGAAGGCTTTCTTACGAACAAAAATTTCTTAGGTACAACAGATGTACGTAGCCACTTGATTACATCTTTTTTCTAAAAGTAGATTTTTTTTTTTCTCTTTAAATCCAGTTTTTAACTTATATTTACATTTAAGCTCAAGACTTTTCTTTTTTTAGGCAGAATGTACCTACATCAGTTGCATTCAAAATTTGTTCCGAAGGAACACCTGCTTTAGCACTCTTCTTTGCGAAGCCATTATCAAACATCTCTCACCATCTTTGCGATTGTTCTGTCTTTGTGACAGATGTTCAACCAAATATTGGTAATGTTTCTATAGGATCTGTAGGCTCTTTCTTATGTATCTATGAAGGAGATGTCTTTGAAGGCAGGTAGATAACTGTGCACAATAATACTGATGACATAGCCAAAAAAGTTGGGCATGTGCACAGAGAAATGGTTTAAAATGTGTTTATCTTATTTGCTTAATCTTACTTAACAATAGTGAAATTTTGGGCCTTTTAGGAGTGTTGGAGGTATAGTTCATTATTTGGTTGTCAGTGTAATATCCTGTCCCTAATATAATTAAAGAATCTTTCCTTACTTTCCTCTTAGCCCAAACCTTTTAGAATATGAACTTTTGTTAGGTCCATAACAGTTGCCTCAGCTCAGTAGTCTGGATGTTAATAGTTGTTAAGTAATTCTTTTGAGCCTACATTGGATTTTGCTCTTTAGGTATTCCCTTGTTCACATTGAGGGATTTTGTTTTTGTGCTTCACCGCCAAAATTTTATCTAGGATTTACTATTTATTTTGGATTGGATCTCTCCACATCTGTCTTCATCTTTATCTCAGATTGGATCTCTCTGAATCCGTCGTCGTCTTAATCTCGAATTAGATCTCTCCGAATTCGTCTTCGTCTTTATCTCAAATTTATTATTTATCTCGAATCGGATCTTTGGTAGGAGAAATATTATTTATCTTATATATATATATATATATATATATATATATATATATATATATATATATATATATATATATATTAATATATATTAAAAAAATATAATTTTCAAATATTATTAGTATATCAATAATTGAAATATAAAATTCTAAATAAACATAAATAACAAAGCATGATAAAGTTCATACATAACTGAGGGAATCATAAGTTCATAACATCCCAAGTAAAAAGTAAGACCAGAGTTAAGATACGCAGAATTCAAATTCTGTACCATTATCATTATGATCATCTTCGAATCCTTCTTCAAATGAAAAAAAAAATCTTCTTTAGCAGCATCAAGGATCTCATTCCCAAGGTTAACTCATTTCACAATTTTGAAATTCCAATTCATTCAGTATTATCCATCTATTTCATGCACACGAGCCCATGCTTGGTAACAATAATCAATTTCGAGGTTAGGTCTAGGATCATCTCATGGACAACCTCTTCTTCATTAATTATAGTCAACCTCTTTTTTAGTTGTTTATTTGATAGTTGCATATCCTGCATCATATAAAAAAAGTCGTTCATCTATTTCTATTGTCAGCAAATTCTTTTTTTTATTTTTTTTTTAAATATAAAATTTTATGATTATTTTGTACCATTTATTTCTATGAAATTGTAATATGAAAATTAATCGCTAAAGTTTATAGAGTACGAATTTATTTCGAAGAGTCAAACATCTAAATTTCATGAAGTTGATACCGTCCAGGCGTCCACTACTCCTCAACGTATAATTCCTAAATCAAGAAAGAAAAAAAACTTGATATAAGCAGCTTGCAAGAAAAAAGAGATGCGTATGCCTGAAAGTTATAATTTTCTTCAATAGTTAATGTTTTGTGTCGCTTTGTTGAAAATCAGGAAGAAAAAAAAAAAGGAAGTTTTTTTATGTAATGGAGGCTGTAGCAGCTTTGGTAAAGTTGTAAAATCTTGTGCATGTGATAGTCTGAAAAATGGAATTCACATGTTAATTTGCATTTTCCTGCAAAATATGTAACGACAAGTGTTACAAGTCCCACATTGGTTGCCAATACAACTAATGTGGGGTTTATAAAAAGCCTTGAGCACTCCCATCCTTTGAGCTAGCTTTTGGGGTGGTGACCTCAAGGTTCGTAACAATTGGTGCTCTCGTTGAGAGTCGAGGCTACGGAAAGGGCTAACTATAGGCTGGATTAAGGTGTCTTTGGGCACTGAATACTGATAGGTGAGTGAAGCCGCCCCAAAGGGGGAAAGGGCTACCGTCGGGTCAGTGTCGATAGAGTGAAAGCCGCCGTGGACGTCGGCCCACCTCAAGGTTCGTAACAATTGGTGCTCTCGTTGAGAGTCGAGGCTACGGAAAGGGCTAAATATAGGCTGGAAACTTTTTTTTTGGATATTTGAATACTGTTTATAATTTTTTAATATAAATTATAAAAGGGGGAAAGGGCTACCGTCGGGTCAGTGTCGATAGAGTGAAAGCCGCCGTGGACGTCGGCCCTTAATGGGGGTGGCAATGTTATAAGTCCCACATTGGTTGCCAAATGTGGGCTTTATAAAGCCTTGAGCACTTCCATCCTTTGAGCTAGCTTTTGGGGTGGTGACCTCAAGCTTCGTAACAAGAAGCTCCCTCGAAACTGGAAACTGGAAAGAGAGTGCAGGAATTAAGAAAATGAGAAAGGGATATTTGACAAGAAAACAAAACGACTGCTTTTTGTTACCAATCACATGTTAATTTTCTGCGTTTTGATTTAGAAATAAGTTTCCTGACATCAATTGCTATCTCTATCGTTGTTCTTATTTGCAATCACATTTTCTGTAGCAAAAATCAGCGTTTGTTTACTCGAATGACGAAGTACACCACCAATGGGAAAGGTTGATACTTGATAGAAGGCGTTATCAGGTGGCGGCGGCGGCTTCTTCTGCTCTTCATAAGTTAAAGAGAACCAAGTGATTAGTCATATTTGCATTAGCCGTTTTTCTTAGCTTAGCATACATTGCAATGCAAAGGAGACTTAATTGGGAACAGCTGTGTAATTTATGCACGATTTGGAGGGAGGGAAGGAAATGGCTATGGATTGGAGAATAACATACCTGGAGGCTGGAAGTCAGGAACACGTTTTGTTGACCAAACTGAAGAGTTTATTTTTCTATTATTAGTCTAGTCCATGAATCATGGTCTGGTCTTGTATTCTCGAAACTGCTTTGAAATGTCGTGCCTTCCTATTTGTAGACGGTCAAACATTTCGACACATTTGGGCCTACACTTCCATTCATTTATGACCATAATTTTAGTTAGAAGATGCACCCAATAATATAAATCAGACGAGATCTTTAAACTAATTTTTTAAAAATTAGAGTGTTAATATATTAATTTTCTAAATATTCAAATCAGTTAGAAAAGTGTTAAGAATTCTCTATAAAGATTATATTACAATCTGTTTTGGTTTATAAATTCTTGCAATCATTTTTTGGTAGTTGATTTCTGTCAATTAACAGTTATTATTTATTATGAATTAATAATTAATTAATGAGTTTGATTTGTGAAAATAATAACCATTGATCGATTAAGATATGGTTGTAAGATATTGTAAACGAAAATAGGTTGAAAGTATAATCTTTTTGTTTTAAAATTCGTGTTCTTGTTTATATAATATTAAGGATGTTTGGTAAGGAGATTTTTTTTAGATACCCGGAAAAGTGATGGTAGGTTTCCAAGAAGACCATGTTTGATATGTCATCTTAGAAAATTCATCCGGAAAAGTAATTTATCTGGGAATCCATTTTGTATGTAAATTGTGAATGAAAATTTTATCGAAGAATATCACCTTAGGCCTAAAGGGAAAATAGAAAAAAATAAGTAAAAAAGTTGACTAGAATTAAAAAAACTTATCCAATATTTTCAGTATTATTTTTTACTTACCAAATAATTTTTTGGTGATATTTTCAAAAAACTCACTTTTCCACCGTATTTTCAGAAATGATGATTCTTATAATTGTTTTTCTTCTACCAAATTATTGGTTATGTTGTCTTTGTGATGAAAAAGTAGACATGATACACCAACCCGTTTTCAATTTTAAAATAGGGGTTTATTAATTTATGTATTGTTTTCATATGAGTGATTCAAATATGTGGGGTTCATAATGTGAAAAAAAAGAAAAAAAATAATTAATAAGAAATTCTATGAATGTATGGCCTAAGATACTCTTACACAACATGGGTTATTATTTCCCATTAAAATATTATAAGTCTCTTAAAAATAGAGGTAAAATAATTTTTAGGGAACTGTATTTTAAATATATAATATGAGCCATTGGATACAAGTGGATCAATGATCAAGATTGAGTGTAAGACTTCTAACTCTTACACCGGTGTAAGAATATCCTGCCCCATATATAATATAGGGTATCATTTTACACCAGTGTATAAACTCTCAATCTTGTCCGTTAATCCACTTATATCTAAGGGCTAATTTTTTTTTAATAATATGAGCCATTGGATACAAGTGGATCAATGGTCAAGATTGAGTGTAAGACTTCTAACTCTTACACCGGTGTAAGAATATCCTGCCCCATATATATATATATATATATATATATATATATATATATATATATATATATATATATATATATATATATTCCTAAAAAATTTGAGCCCTTAGATATAAGTGGGAGTGTAACTTACACTGGTGTAAAATGATCCTGACCCTATATATATATATATATATATATATATATATATATATATATATATATATATAAGGTAGTATCTTTTGACACCGGTGTCAAATTTGAAGTTTGACACCTCGTCTGAGAGCTGTTAGATCAGAAAAGATCAATGTTGTCACATGTTTATAAATCAGAGCAGTTGATCTTTTTTTGATCTAACGACTCTCAGATGAGGTGTCAAACTTCAAATTTGACACCGATATCAAAGGATCCTGTCTCTGTATATATATATGAGGCATGTTATGTAATTTATAAAAAAATTAAAAATCGATCCGTCCTCTCTCAATATATATATATAGGGTTTATCTTCTATCATTTAACATTATGAGAAAAACTTTCCTACACTCACAATATTTTGTGGGGCCCGCAGCAAAAAAATAAAAAAACTCTTGCACGCAAAATGAATCTCTATAACATTACACAATCACTTTTCCTACGACATAACTCTTATAATACCCATATATATAAAAGAACACTGATTGTTTACTGCCTTGGTAGAAAGGTTGCTAACTGCTAAGAAAATACAGTTTTGAACTTTGAAGATTTGAAGTTATGTGACTGACTGGACTGGCATCGTTGACTGAAATCGTAATTCACATTTTTATTGACTTGAAGATTTAAAGATAAGAAAGACTCATCTAACAGGGAAAGAGAGAGAGGGTTTGATTGATTTGCATAAGGATGAAGAGGTCTCTGAGAAAGTTGCGAGTTCTGGCAGCAGAGAAGCAAGAGCATGACCGAAGCAACATTCTGCCTTTGTCCCAGTTGAAGGAGCTGGCTATGGCTAGCCAGGCAGGCACCTTGTTCTTTTTGACTTTGTCTTACATTTCAAATTCAATTTTAATTTTAGGGTTAAAATGCATATGTTTGTTAATTGTGCAGGACATGCAAGACATGAGAGACTGCTACGATAGTTTGCTTTCCGCGGCAGCAGCTGCAGCCAACAGTGCTTATGGTGTGCTATTTCTATTTCCATTTTCAAACCTTTTTCCATTTCTATTTTAGATAAATAATAATAATAATCTACTCTTACAGAATTCTCAGAGTCCTTGACAGAATTGGGGTCTTGTCTTCTTGAGAAAACCGCCTTAAATGACGATGAAGAAAGCGGTATACTTGTCTCTTTCAAACCCAACTAACTTTCTTTCTTCCCTTTTTTGTGTTTCTGAAATGGATGGATTCATGCAGGAAAAGTTCTGCTAATGCTGGGTAAAATGCAGTTTCAAATCCGGGAGCTCATTGATAACTATGTCAGTCCTTATGCCCTCTCTATAATTTTAACAATTTCTTCCATTTTCTATGCATTTCTAAGTTATTGCTTTGCAATTTCAGCGTTCTCATATATCCCAGACAATTACCATTCCATCAGAGTCTCTTCTCAATGAACTTGGAATTGTTGAGGTTTGTTCTTATCTAATTCAATCTCTTAACTACTGTAACAGAACACACACACACACATATATATATATCCGGTTTCTCTTTTCTCTCTTCCTTTTTTTGATCTTCTCCTTCACCTTGTTCATTGTCCTGCGTCAGTTAAATTTGATACCTTGAGTGTTCATTTTTTCTATATTGATTATGGTTTTGTTTAAGCTTGAGGGTTGGCAGTATGGCCGGCTGCTAGCTTCAATTTGATCTTGATCAACGATGGGTTTAGTCGGAATATCCCCTTACCTAGCCATCTACAAGAATTCCTTGAACTTGGAATCCCAATATAGCAGAACTATGATATCTGTTGCCCCATATATTTTTATCGCTATAACAGAATGACCTTTGGATAGATTTATTTTAATGCTTATATTTCATCTGAAGATGATTGGTAGCTTGTTTGCTGAATCTACCATATGTTGCTGTATCATACTGTGTGAAGGACCTTTTGTTATTTTTGTCAATAACTTTTCTTCTCTTCATGCCAAAGCAGGAGATGAAGCGACATTGTGATGAAAAAAGGTTTGGAGTATTATATTGAATCTACTTTTGTCTTTGAATGTGATTCATGTCTTATCATTTTGGTTTATGGTCTGCAGAGAAGTATATGAGTACATGTTAACAAGATATAGAGAAAGAGGTAGGTCTAGAAGTGGAAAAGCAGAGAGTTTTTCCTTGCAGCAGTTGCAAACTGCTCGTGATGAATATGATGACGAGGCTACATTATTTGTTTTCCGCTTGAAATCTCTGAAGCACGGACAATCATGGAGTCTTCTAACACAGGCAGCACGTCACCATGCAGCTCAGGTTTTGCTAATTCCCAATATTTCTTTTTCAGAACTGGGAGGGTTATTCATTTTTAATTTTTTTTAGTTGTCAATGCTCCCCTTTATTTCCCAAAACAGTTGTGTTTCTTCAAGAAAGCAGTTAAGTCTCTTGAGACAGTAGAGCCACATGTGAAATCAGTATCTGAACAGCAACACATTGATTACCACTTCATTGGCCTTGAAGGGGAGGATGAGGATGAAGGTGATGATTTAGAACATGATGATGATGGTTACGATGAGAATGATGATGGGGAGCTGAGTTTTGACTATGGACAAAATGAACACGTGCAAGACATTTATATGTCACGAAACTCAACAAAGGTGACTACTCTAAGTTACTAGAAATTTGTAATCTTTTTCTCCTCCTTTCACGAATCCCAATCTTATTTAGATATGGATATTTTGAAGAATGATAACCATCCCTACAAACTGGCATTAATATGAGTAGGTAACCAATTGATCACAAAGGTGGGATGTGGTTTTAAATCCTACCATGCTAAAGAGAAGATAAGTAAAATCAAAATTAAATAGTGATTTAATGATTTTCTAAGCAAATGATCTTCTTGTTTAGGGATCAGAATCCATGAGAATCAGAGTTCTAGGCAGAACAGTTGTAGGCTTGTGTACAGAAACTTCACATCCTTATTTGTTCACATGTGATTTATTGCTCTATTTGTGTAACTAATTTAGTTTGGCAGGAATGCGGGGAGAATGGATTGAGTAAGAACTAAGAACCTCTGGAAGTCAAACTTGGAATTGTAATTTCTTTGGTCTATGCATAAAATTCTATGAAAGTTGTTGTATACCTGGGACTGGAAGTATTTTACTTGTTGATATAATACACCTCCTCAGCCCTAAGCTTCTCGAGGCATTTGGAAATCAGATTATTTAATTTCCTTCTGATCTAAATTTTTTGTTGCTTATGAATGTGCATGAGGTTGAGCTTTGGAGCAGTGATAAGGTTGCTCTTTGTGATTGGAAGGTCACGGTTTTGAGTCTGGAAAACAGTCTCTTTGCAAAATGCAAGGACAAGATTGTGTACAAACAATCTATCCTTGCAAGTATGAGAGCCTTATGCACTGGGATTTGCACCTTTTATGAATATGCATGATGTATCTGTTGTTTTATATGCAGGAATACGTAAATAGGCTTCCTCGGATTTCATTCTCCTTCAGGGTTAGGACAGGGAGCCAATCTGCCCCACTTTTTGCTGATAGGAAACCTGATTCTAATGAAAAGCTGAGTAAGATGGGGCCATCTTTATCACGGAAGTTCAATTCATATGTACTACCCACACCTGTTGATGCAAGGAGTTCAATATCTTCAAGGTCAAGTAATCAAGTACCTTCCAAATTGAAGACAAATATAGATGAGCCAACAAAGAATTTGTGGCATTCATCCCCATTGGAAAAAAAGAAATACGAAAAAGGTCTTGGAGATGAGGGATTTTCTGGTCCTAATGTTAGAAATGCAGAGTCTGTGCTCAAGGAGAGTAACGGCAATGCTGCCTCCGCAACATTGCCCCCTCCTTTGATTGGTGGGTTTTTTTTACCCTCAAATCATGATTTTGTTGCTGCTTACTCTAAAAAGATTAAAAGACATGCCTTTTCTGGTCCATTGGCGAGTAATCCATGGCCAACCAAGCCTGTCTCAATAGAAAGTGTTCAATTGTTTTCTGGACCTTTTTTGCGGACTCCAATTCCACAGCATCCATCATCATCATCATCACCAAAAGTATCTCCTAGTTCTTCTCCTACTCTTACATCTTTTCCTAAAATAAGTGAGCTTCATGAACTTCCGAGGCCTCCAACCAGTTCCCCATCCAATTCAAGGCTTTCAGGATTGGTGGGTCATTCAGGTCCTTTGGTGTCCAGAGGTCAAAAGATTTCTGCTGCAAATGATTTTGTTATATCAAATGCAGCGTCTGTGTCTCCATTGCCAGTGACTCGAAGTTTCTCCATACCTTCTAGTGGTGCTAAAGTTGCAGCAATACATGGATCAAGGCCACTGGAAGACCCTCATAGATCAACTTTATCTGAGGATATTGCTTCTCCTCCCCTGAAACCAATTGCTTTACCTAGTAGTTGGCCGTCATCAGATGGCTCTGGGACCGTTGCTCAGGCTGTTTAGACTCGAGGTAATATTTAAAACGGGATAGTTTTGTTTAGTATTTATTTCTCTTTTCTATTTTCATGGATTAATTTTGGTATATATTATATATTATGAAATATAATTTAAGTTTCATATATAAATGGAAAAGCCTCCTTCTCAAGTTACCTGGTTTTAGATGAGATAAAATGGACATGAGGGTCAATACTCAATCCTTAAAATATCTGGGATGGGGGACAAACATTTATTAAGTTCTATTGTCAGAACAAGCTAGTTGATCTCCATATATATACATTCTACATATTGGCATTGGCATTGAATGTGTTTATGGTGCAAGTACATAATCTTTTAGGCTATGTATGGATTGGTGGAAATGGATAAATGGAGGGAAATATCAGTCCCATTGTTTGGATTTCTTAAAATCAAAATGAATAAAATTCATTGTATAGTCTATTTCATCCAATACTATATCATTTTTCTGCCCCGAGTGTATGAGATTGAATCACTCTACTACTTCAACTACTTCTCAACAGTGGAATAGAAACTTTGTTACATCATAAAATATTCAAAAAATGATATGACAACTTTATTCCTTTCCATTTCACCAGTTATTTCATATCCAAACATAACCTCAATGCGTCTTATATTTAACCTGCTCTTTACAATTTCAGGTAATACCCGTAGGAACTCGCTTGATATGTATTTCGCATCATTTGCTTAGTTACATGTCGAGTAGGTGGGGGCGTGGGTAATAATCTAAAATCATGTTACATTGTAAGATGATTTAATTTTTAACATGAAGACTTAAATCTGTACTTTCTGTTTTCAGGAACATACATGCTTATATTAATAATAATATCCAATGAACCCAGGTATGGTACTTGTGCAGGTTAATTATTCCACTCGAGTGAGAAGATAGCTCTATTTACGGCATTGCAAGGGTCAAGTTTTGCTTCTCATAGTTTGGTACAGTTCAAAACTGTAAATATTCCTTTTATAATTCTTTTATGGGTTCTTTTTTTCAAGTTACTTCAGATAATTTTGTCTGATATTCACTGTCATGGGCGGAAATTAGGGTGTATTTATAATTTTAATTATTTTAGGGTTATAATAGTATTTATCATTCAAAATTTTTATTTTTTCAACTAAAAAATAACATCGTTTCGGTGAATATTAAACAAAACTATTTAAAATAATATTAGATATTTTTCCCTTCTTTTATTTGTCGTTGTCATTGTTAATTCACCGTACAATGGTGGTGTTTATCTTATTTTATTTTTATTGAAATAAATGCCCATGGATTCCATTGTGAATTTTGCATATAAGCAATTGATAATAACTAATCAATGACGCCTCCCATTTTCAAGCGACCCAATTTTATCAATAATGTGTCCCTCAATCGGTGGCGGTTTTTAATTTGATCATTTCTCGGAACAAATCTAGAGTCATAACAGATCTTGCTGAACTCAAATGATTTCTGTATTTAAGTTCAAATCGTGCTTGCGTTGATTTTTCTGCCATCGAGTGCAGTCGGATGAAAAGAAAGTGGGCAGGGTTCATGGTACATTTTCCCTGTATCAATACCTTAATTTTTGTTAATGTTATCACATTGCGAGCAGGCAGGAGTGGTGTTATAATTTGTTAATGTTATCACATTGCGAGCAGGCAGGAGTGGTGTTATAACTGGCTGCAATGCAAATTCTTATGTGGACAGAGCTTGTG
Organism: Gastrolobium villosum; assembly: GCA_032173675.1. Taxonomy (NCBI): domain Eukaryota; kingdom Viridiplantae; phylum Streptophyta; class Magnoliopsida; order Fabales; family Fabaceae; genus Gastrolobium; species Gastrolobium villosum. The sequence continues at coordinate 85,736 of JAVKPL010003425.1, forward strand.
CTTGGTTTGAAAATCTGGACTCAACCAATACGGTTAAACTATGTGAATTAATGAAGGGTGTTATTGTAATTTTATTTATTTTTATATCATATATTACCCCGTAAAAACCACCCTTCATTAATATATATATATATATATATATATATATATATATATATATATATATTGATAAACAACCAATTATATTTTTTATTTCAAAGATTAATTGGTTTTATTACAATTTAACTAAATTTAATTGTTAAACAAATCTAATTATGATTAAGAGGTTTTTAGGTTCGATTATTATAACATTAAGTATGTACATTAACTTATTTTACACTAAACTCCCTCGTCCATCCCCACAATCAACCCACCAAAAAATGATGGTGTAAGTTGGTCCTTTTCCATGTATGTTTTTTAGGGGTGTGCATGAGTCAAATTGAATTATTTTTTTTTGGAGAACCGAACCAAATTGATTTAATAGTTTGATTCAGTTTGGATTGAAAATGGCTTGGGTCGAACCTATTCTAAAAAGAGAGAAAGAAATAAATAAATAAATATATTATATATATATATATATGTATATATAATTTAAAAAATAAAGAGATAAAATGGTTTGGTTCTGTAAAAAAATCAGTTTGGTTCGTGAACTGGTTTTCAAGAATTAGTTATTTCAAGAGCAATTCAGTTCAGTTCACATTTGAGTTCAGTTTTTTAGTTCTTTTGCACATTCCTAGTGTTCTTTGTCTTTATTTTTATTATAAACTCTTTGTCTTTAATTTCAATTTAGGGAAAACTTCAATAAAATCCTATGAGTTTTCTTGATTATCACTTATCCCCTCACAAATTTTTTGAATCATTTATATTCTTATTTAGATTTTTTATCATTTATCTCCTGATTTAAAGTTTTTATTATTATTTACCCCATAACTTAGGGGGTAAATGATTCAAAATTTTGGGAGTGGGTAAATGATTACAAGGAAAGTTATAAGGAATTTTTTGAAATTTTCCCTTTAATTTATTAACATTTTCCATATTATTATTTTTTGTAAATTCAAACAAATAATTTTTTTTTCTATTTTTGCTGTAAGTTTTTTTTCTAGTACAATCACATAAAAGTAAATAGATACTATTATAAAGAAAAGAGAGAGAAAATTATTGAGATCCACTTATATTCATATGAGTGTGGTTTCAGAAACATTAAACCCATAATTTTTTTTTTTTTTGACAAATCCTCATAAAAATTGAGTAATTTCTTAATACAAGTAAATAGCCGGTGGCAATAGCTAAGAGCTACCTTAAGTAGTTTTACAACAGTACGACAGCTAAAAAAATATTTAATAACGTTTTGATATTAAATAATATTTTTAATTTATGTAGTGTATATTATATTTGATATTCAATAATTTCAAAAAAAATGAATCTAAACTTATAATATTCGTAAATTTTACAAAAAAACATAAAATATCACAAATATTTATATTAAACTCAATAAAATTAATCGTATAGTGATAAAAATCAACACAACGCAACCTTTAAACCTTTTTTTAAATTTCTATAGCGCAGTGCAGATGACGAAAATAAAGGTTTGGACCTTAATATTACAACAGTGAGCTAATATTTAATAAGAATCTGTGGATACCCTAACTATTTAAGTATAGTGATGATGGAGAAAGAACAGGCAGATGACCAAAATAAAGGTTTGGTAAGGAAAATAAAAAGGGAAAAGAAAAAGAAAAAGAGAAAGAGAAAGAAGTCTCGGTTTGTCGGTCATAGTCAGAGTCAGGACAGCACACTATATCACAGACACAGAATGATTAAGCAGCTACTTACTAAATACTAAGTGATGAGTAATGAGACATTTTCCAATAGATGAAGAATAGAAGATTTGGTTGTGTGTGTGTGTGGTTTGTTAGTTTCTCATTTGGATCTAGGAAGTAAGGAAGCAAGCAGCATTCGCAGATGGAGCGGAAAGGAACAGAGAGCCCGATTTCTTTCAGGCAGTGGAGCAGCGAATCTGGGAATGGGAATGGGAATGGGATGCGGTCCCCATCACACTCACGTAATGGGCATGCTCGGTCCTCCTCCCTCACCCTCACCGGAAATGGAATGTCAACCATCAAAAGGACTCAGAATGTTGCTGCCAAAGCCGCCGCTCAGCGCCTCGCCCAGGTAATGGCTTCTCAGACTGCCGATGACGACGACGACGAAGACGACGATGACGATCTAGGATTTCGTTACAGTGCTCCACCACCTCTCTCTCTCTCTAGGAATGCTACTAAATCATCCACCATCACTCCTAGATCTCCATCTCGTGCGGTGCGATTCCTTCCCTTCCACATTTATCATTTATCAGTAACTAACTAATTTGGTTTCCTAATAGGCCTTTTTTGCTGCTAATGTCAAATTAGTTAGAAGAATCAATGCCTCTTCGTCCAGCGCCACCTAATACTAATAGACCACCGTTAAGCCTGAGGACTCCAGCTCCGGTTCCGCCTATAGACCCTCCAATTCATAATAATAATAACCCCAAGGATAAAAGGTGAACTGTCACACCCTTGTAATCTCCTTCCATTATCATTTTATGTGTATCTCTACTTCTTATCTTTTCTTACAAGTTATGGATCCAAAAATGTATTTGGGCCTTCCTTAATTGCGTTTGGATATTAGTGCTCAATTTTATGTGTCCGCTCATTTTTATAGAACCATCCCATATAATACCATCACAATTGGGGAGTTCATTTACGGTCCCTTTTTTTTCATGTAACAAATTCGATGGAATATTTCCAGATTTCCTTTTGATGCTGGACTCGTTCAGCCAAACGATTCAGGAGACCAGCGTCAGGCTTCTGCACTTCGTGATGAGGTTAATTACTTTGTCCTATAAAAGAGAATTGAATATGTCAAGAGTTGAGGACCACATATATTTTATTCTGCCCATCTAAATTCACTTGAAACAAATCTCTGCTCTATCTGCAGGTTGATATGCTACAGGAAGAGAATGAAAGTATTCTTGACAAGGTGATATGGTCTTCTTTGTTCTCTCTCGGTTGTGAATGAACTAACATGACTTATAAAGTATTCAAGTACTTCTAACATGTACAGCTCAGACTTGAGGAAGAGAGATGCAAAGAAGCAGAGGCCAGAGTTAGGGAGTTTGAGAAGCAGGTGCTGGCTTTATTTTTTGGTATATGGTATTGTAGTTTTTCCCACTTATTGACTGTGGTCTTCTGAATGATTGTCTGCTTGTTCTTGGTTGACACAAGAACAGGAGTTTGTATTTTACAGGCTCACTGCACTATTTGCTATCAATAATATTTTCATCTTGTTTTTAATGTGAGACTCTCTAAATCATGTTTGAGCATACTTTGGTTTCATTTTACCTGCCTAGACTGGGTTGTATTTGGGCGCCCACTTGGCTTTTCCAATTCACTATGCTATGCTAGTGGAATGGGGCCTTTTGGCCCAATGTAACTGGTTAAGCCATTGGGCTAGGAGTTTGAATCTTGTCCCCCCCCTCCCCCCCTCTCTCTTTCCAAAAAATAAAATAAAATAATCATCATGCTTGAAGAGTTTCTCTCTAATTAATACAAATTTTCTTTCTAAAATTTTATTACTTGACTTTGATATTCATGTTTATACATTTGTGTGTGTGACTGTGTGCTAATGATATTTCTGTTAAGTCTGCATATGCAGTGTTTTAATCTTTCTTTTTATCTCGGGGACTGTAGGTGGCTTCCCTTGGAGAAGGTGTATCTTTGGAAGCTAAACTCTTGAGCAGGTGAGTGAATTGAAGTTAAAACTGTTGCAAATGGTTTTTCTTTCACTTAGTAGTATTTATGACATCCTTATATTACTGAATAGCAGAAAGGAAGCAGCATTGCGTCAAAGAGAGGTAATGTGGAAATAACTTGAACTGTAGAGCTGCATATTGTACAATCAATAAAAGGGCCGACCCAGTTCAAATACCCACTTCATGGATATAGTTAATATATACTATACACAGAATGGAGCTATTATTAGCAAAATAGTAAGATGTGCCATTTCTTGTTTAATCCCTTGTGAAAAATGCCTCCAAGACAGCTTCATATTTCACAGGCTGCACTTAAAAATGCCAAAGACTCGAAGGATGAAATTGATAAGGAGATCACATCTCTACAGGCTGAAGTTGAGGTAAATATGCCATTTTTTTATATTCTCAACACAGGCTGCCATATATGTTTAATTATTTCCTCTCAAATAGAATGCAAAAGTTGAGTCTGAGGCTGCAGTGAGACAGCTAAATGGAGCTGAATCTGAAGTCAAAGCTCTTCGATCAATGACACAAAGAATGATATTAACTCAGAAAGAAATGGTATGTACTTCCACAGTTGTGGGAGTTCATTGGTATTTGTTAGTTATTTGGAAAACTCATTATATAAACTTTCTTGTTATCAGGAGGAAGTTGTTCTTAAGAGGTGTTGGCTTGCTCGTTATTGGGGTTTAGCTGCAAAATATGGTAAGCTACTGTCTGGTTTAGCTTCATTTTTCTTTTCTTTCCGGGAATGGTCAGCGATGTAAATGGGTTAGTTAGGTAGCCTACAGTCAGGCCTAGCCTAGTAAACTTAGGGTGTGCATGGCAATGATTCTTTTCTCCAGCACTGTTTTCGAAAAGAATTTTTTTATTTTTTATTTTTTTCTGTTTCTGTGCCTTGGAAGAGTTTATGGGGAAAAAATGTATTTGATAACGCGTTTTATTTTTAATCCGAGAAACATAATTACTTTTGATAACATAATACAAATCTATTTCTTTACTTTTGAAATAATTACAAAGATTTCATTCAATTTGTAAAATAACCAAATCGCAACAAATATTTTAACTAAAATGCCAAAATTTCATATTTAACAAACAATAATTATTTCATGAAAATACTAAAATATAATTTTTTTTTTTTGCAAATAAAAAATATTATTTTAATACAATGAAAATACTAAAACATATAAAAGTACTATTCATTTTTTAATACCATATTATTATCTTAATATTTATGAAACAAATGAATAGATAAATACATATACATAAATCACTTGATATCCAAATAATTTAAAGCAGAAATAATCAATACCAACAAATATGACAAGTTTCCAATGTATTTTGAATATTTCATAATTCGAATAGCTAATTAATCAATATCAAATTGGGGGCAATTGATTGACTCTAGCTAATTGGTTTACAATTTTTTTTTTTAACAATGTTTGTTTCGGTCGCTTGATTTGTGGGCCCCTCTTCCTTTGTAGCTGTAGTTGTGTGCGTTGCTGGTGAAACATTGGGATTGGCATAATATGCTAGATATTTGTCTGTTATCTGATGATCTCTAATAAAGTTATGCACTGCACAACATGCAATTACAATGAGAGCTTGCTTCCAAAATGAAAAGTAAGGCATTTTACACAAAATTGGAACCTATTCTTTAAAGCCCCAAAAGACCGTTCAATTATATATCTCAAGGAAGAGTGCCTATGGTTGAACATCTCCTTTGCTGATCTAGGCTGATTTTGTCTCCCTCTATAGTCATTCAAATTGTAGTGCTCTCCCTTGAATGGTGTCAAATAATCATCTTGGGTATCCATAATTGAAAACATAGAATTTTCCTACATGTTGACAAACAATATGACCAAGTGGGAGGAGGAGGGAGAGGAACAGTGTTTTGAAAAGATGGAGACATGGAGTGAAGGAGGGAAGAGGAGAGGAGAAGAGAAGTTTACCTGATGGGTAGAAGAAGGCCTGGTTGGAAATAGAAAGAGGCAGAGGAGGCGAGTTTCATAGAGTGAGAGAGAAGTATTTCCCTTTTTGTGCCCTAGAATAAAAAAGAAGAAAAAAGTTGCTTCTTTTTTTTGTTCCCCAGAATAGAAATTACTGTTCATTCCCGAGAACAAAAAAAAAAAAACTGGTTTTGTCAAACACTATTTCTAACTATTTCTATTCCCCGGAATAATTTTTTTTTTTAAAATTGATTCTGGGAAGGTTGTCATGCACACTCTTAGTGAAGTATAATATGTTGGATTTAAAAAAAGTCTATTAAAAAAATAGGCCATAGGTCTAGTTTTACAAGACTTGGTCTATAAGCTTACAAGTCAGCCTATATCGTGTAATGATGCCCGTTAATATTTGTCTCATCAATTTAAACACTTTTTTGCATCTCACAACATCCTTCACCAGACATCGTGTTGCCCACCCCACACACACAAAAAAACAGCAAAATGGATTGTTGAATGCAAAAGCCATCACCTCATTAAAACCACTCGGCCTATTTAATCCACTGTTGTGTTACTTCCATTTTTGGGGAGATGTTGTCCTTACTGCATGCTATCTTATTAATTGCATACCCTCCTTTGTTCTTGATAACCGAGTACCACACTGTCTTATTTTCCCATCAACTGCTGCATTCCCTGACCCCTCACGTCTTTGGTTCTACTTATCTTGTCCATGGTCTCAGTTTCGGTCTTGACAATTTGTCTTCTAAGTCACATAAGTGTGTATCCCTTGGTTATCTTTGGTCACAAAAGGGTTATCGTTGTTACTCTCCCAGTTCTCGTTGTTACTTTATCTCAACGGATTTACCTTCTTCGAGTCTATGCAGTTCTTTGGCTCCGCCTCCTCTCCCAATGACTCTGCCTATGCTCAGTTACCTCTAACCCTTGTTTTGATTTACTACACTCCACCACCTACCCTTGGCCACTCCTTTGATTGAATCTACCCCATCGTCTCCACCCCTGACCGCTCTTCCAAATATCCGACACTAGAACCCCCCTGATGCACTTACAGTTGGCCCATTGCGCATGGCCTAACTATTGATTCAGGAAGCCCAGAGTCAACCAAAATTGTGGCTCAATTGTTAAAAGAAGCAGTAATTTGAAATATAACAAATTACAATCAAATCCAAGTCCTAATGAAGCATCAAATATTATTGCGATTTGTTTGACAATAAAAGGAAAGCAACACATTTGACATGATTTGAGATCTAAGTTTTGGGATGTATTTTAAATGGTTTAATTGTAATTAGTTATTTATTTTTAGAGGTTAATTACTGTTATATTTATTTTAGGAAGATTTATTATTTTTAGGATTTTAGATTTTGAATTTTGGATCAATTTGTAATTAGTTTATAAAAGGATGCTTAAGACCCTTATTCTAGGAGTTGAATTTTGTTATTTTGTTAATAGAAATTGACAACCGGAAGGTTACGCTTTGTAAAATCCTAACTTTCTGTTTAGCCATCTTTTCTATTCGCTTTCGACATCATCGCCGTCTAGTTTTATCATCGTCGGTCACATCTACTAATGCCCTTGGCCACTGACCTTGATGTTGAGTTTCATGCGGACTCTCCTCCAACATCATCTTTGCTTGCGGCTCCGGCCCCGCCCTTTGACCTTGACATCCCCATTACTCTCTACAAAGGCATTTATAGTTCTCGTAATCTCTCACCTTAGTATGTTACTTTGAGTTATCATTGCTTTTCTCCCTCGCATTTTGCTTCTCTCTCTCTCTATTCTTTGTCTTTTAAATCTATTCCTAAGACTACAGGTGAGATGTTATCTCCTTCTGGATGACAACAGGCTACGATTGATGGGTTCTGTTCCCTTTAGAGCAGTGGTACTTGAGATCTCGTTCTCTTTCCCTTTGGGAAATCTGCTGTTGGTTGTAGATGGATATACATGTTCAAAGTTGGTCTGGATAGTCAGGCAAACCGTCTTAAGTCCTGGTTGGTGGCCAAGGGATACATTCAGGTGTTTGGCCAAGATTATGGAGATCCTTTCTCCCTAATGACAAAAATGTCCTTTGTTTGCCTCTTTCTTATTACGGCTGCTATGGCCTCCTTATCAAGTGGATGTCAAGAATGCTTTTCGCCATGATGATCTTATGGCTTTTTGACTGTTTTAGTTCAAAATTTAAAAAGTTTGACCAGATTAAACTCCTGGTCAAACTTACTACCAGAGTAATGCAAACGACGCGTTAACACTGTGGCCGCTTTAAGACATGGCACATATGGCATCGTGTTGCACACAAATTGGAGCTGCTAAGACACGGTAGAGTCAAAACCGCGTTTGACCATTGCAAAGACGGGCATCATTGCTACCACTTTTCAGGTGTCAGACGTCAACAATCACTGCTTTGTGCATGCCGCTTCTAGACGCAGTAGTATGCCTACTGTCTCCCTATCTATATACCTCTGTCGTTTTCATTCATCGTTCTCTCATTAAAAGATTTCCTCCCACCTCAGTTTCTCTTTTATCCAACATTAAAAAATTTGAACTCACTTCCATTTCAATTTCTATTTTGTCCAAGATTAAAAAATTTGCACCCACTTTAGATTCTATTCAGTTTGAGCATCCGAGAGTAAAAAATTTGCACCGCATGTGTACTTTCTTCTTCAAGCTATGATGTTATTAAGTTTTTTAAGGGTCCTATATTTATAAACTTTAAGGTATCTCACAATCAAGGCTGCAAATCCTTCTCCTCCTAAGATCGAAGAAGGTAAGCTCCTTCCTTCTCGTTTGGCAGTGGTTTTCTTGTTTTCTTCGTCCTCATTATCCAATATCTGATAAGCAGTGGGGTTTGGCTCATATATCTGTACATTCAAATTGAAGGTAACTTTCTTCTTCTTGCTTTTGACACTATTCTGCTCCTTCCCTTCGTCTTTGTCTCGAACAAACAAAACAGAAGTAAACAAATAATATACACACACACATTAAGGAAAAGGAAGAAAGAAGATAAATGGAAACCTTAAACCAGAATATGGGATAATGGATTTTTCTGTTACAACAAGAACTTCTTAGTTTCCATATTTTTGCAAGTTAACAAAATTCTTTTAAACTTTTAACTGATAATGTGACTGAAATATGACCATGCCCGTTCTTAAATAGTCTGAAAATAAGAACAGAGGAATGGGAGTACTTACATGGTATCGAGAAAGGACGCTGATGTATGACACCTGAAATGCGGTAGTAGTGGTGTCGCGTCTTTGCAGTTGTCAAATGCGGTTCTGACTCTATCGTGTCTTAGCAGCTCCTTTGCCTGCAACACAGTACCATATGTGTCGTGTTTAAGGCACTCACAGTGATAAGAAGTTGTTTTGCATTACTCTGGTAATAAGTTTGATCAGGAGTTTAACCTGGTCAAACTTTTTAAATTTTGAACTAAAACGGTTAAAAAGCCTGATTTTACGAAAAAAGTTTAGGTGGAGCAATTTCCTAGGTTTGTTACTCACGGGGAGTCTAGCCTAGTTTGTTGTCTCTGCAAGTCACTTTATAGTCTCAAACAATCTTCAAAGGGTTAGTTTGGAAGATTTAGCATTGTTGTACAACAGTTTGGTATGACTTGGAGTGAGGTTGATCAATTAGTATTTTATGGCCACTCTGTTTTGAGATCCGTTTATTTAGGGGTGTATGTTGATGATATTGTCATTGCGGGTGGTGATTGTTATGTATTACTCATGTAAAACATCTCCGCCATTTTTTCCGGACAAAAAACCTTGGAAGATTCTGGTATTTCCTAGGGATAGAGGTGGCCCAATCCAAAGATGATATTGTGATATCCTAGAGAAAATATGTTGTGGATATTCTTGGGGAGACAACTCTATTGAATGCTAAGCCAGTCGAGACTCTTATGGATTCAAATGTCAATCCTTTTCCAAATCAGGGGGAGCCATTCTCAGATACATAAATGCATAGAAGATTAGTTTGGAAGTTGAACAACCTCTCAGTCACTTGACAAGACATCTCATTTGCAGCCAGTGTGGCAAGTCAAGTCTTGAATTTTCCTCGTGAAGATCACTGGAATACTATGTTTTGTATTCTCTAGTACATCAAGACAGCTCCAGGAAAAGGTCTCTTCTATGGAGACAAATGTCATACTAAGGTTGTGGGATACTTAGATGTTGATTGAGCAAGTTACCCTAATGATAGAAGATCTACCTCTGGGTATTGTGTATTGGATGGAGATAACTTAGGACTTGTTTGAATATTGTTTCTAAAAACATTTTTTTGGTTTTCAGAAGAAAAAAAAAACTATTTGATAAGGCCTGTTTCGTGAAAATTTTAAAAAATTGTAATTATTTTTTTTTGTTTTTAGAATCAAATTTAGAGAATATATTTGAGTTTTTTTTTTTTTTGTATTTTAACTTTTAACTTTCAAAACAAAAAAAGCATAGAATATTTCGTTGACTATTTTACAAAACAGTTTTAAGAACAAAAAAAAAAACAGAACACAATCAAACATACCCTTAATTTCCTGGAAAACTAAAAACGGAGTGTAGTTGCTAGATTGAGTACTGAAATAAAATATTGTTCCACGGCAACAACTACTTGTGAACTCAGCTAGCTAAAACAACTACTTACGAAGCTCAAGTTTGGAGACATTGGACCAGCAACTCTCATTTGTGATAATCAAGTTGCCTTGTGTATTACTTTCAATCCAGTGTTTCATGAAATGACTAATCACATTGAGATAAAATGTCATTTCGTCAGAGAAAAGGTCCTCTCGGAAGATATCATCACCAACTTTATTAACTCAAATGATCAACTGGATGATGTATTCACTAAGTCTTTGAGAGATCCTTGAATAGATTATATGTAACAAGTTTGGTGCATATGATCTATATGCTCCAGCTTGAGGGAGAGTGTTGTAATTAGAGTTGTATAAAGTAGTTTAGTGTGAGGGATAAAGTACCACATCATATATATCTCTTTGTAATTCCTTTTCATTTAGTTATATAATAAAGCCTTCGCTATGTAGTTGAACTTCAAACGCACAGATTTCAACATATACCTCTCGGGTCATGATATTTGACAAGTTCCATGTGTTAATTACTTTTGACAATATATAAACTTTCAGAACTTTTCATTATCATTTTTTCACTGTATATGCATGTTAGCATTGAAGGGGATCCTTGGCACAATGGATAATGTGCTCGCCATGTGACCTGGAGGTTACCGGCTCGATTCATATAATTAACCTCTTGCAAATGCAAGGCAAGACTGTCTACTACAGACCCTTTCGTGGACCCTGCCCACGGTGGCAGTTTTTTAGCATCAGGTTGCCCTATAAATTATGCGTGTTAGTATTCTTCTAAAACTAATGAGTGTCTGATTATATATTGGGATTTCGCTGCAAAATAAACTAAGCTACTGTAGGTGGTGGCTTATATTCCTTTTTTGTTTTTCTTTTGGTGGTGGGGTAAAGGTATCTTGGCAGCACTGGAATACATTATCAAAGCTTTTAAGTATCGGTATTTAAATTTTTGTATGATTGTATGCATATATAGTTATATTTTGGCTGTATGTCTAATTTGAATTCAGCTGATTTGCACAAGTGAATAATTTCATTGTTCACTTACTGCTTTCTGGTATAGTGTGTAATTTTTGCCATGGTTGATAGGCATCTGTGCAGATGTTGCGGTTTCAAAGTATGAGCTTTGGTCATCCTTAGCCCCTCTTCCGTTTGAGGTTGTTGTTTCTGCAGGACAAAAGGCTAAGGAGGAATGCTGGGAAAAAGGCATGAAATAAAGATTTGGACTCTACGATTCATATGAGTGATGATTTTCACTATTCTGTTACATAGACCTATTAATTTTCTGAACATAATTGTTTTTGATTTTTAAGCAGGTGATGATGCAACCGAGAAAAGGAACAAACTTGTGCCGGATTTGAATGATCTTACTGGAGAAGGAAATATTGAAAGTATGCTTTCAGTTGAAATGGGATTGAAGGAGCTTGCTTCTTTAAAGGTTTTCTTCAAATGCATTGGTGGTCTTGTTTTCCTCATGTTTGTCTCCTGCATGTTTTCATAATTCAGCCATTAAGTTTTTGTGATCTTGTTTAAATGTCATTGAATTTGCTGCATAGGTTTCTCAATAAAGAGCCGCCATAAATGCAATGCCAATGTTTTTTTTCCTCTCTTCTTTTTGGTTGTTTTCTTCTAAGGTTGAGGATGCTATTGTGCAAGCATTAGCCCAACAGAGGCGTCCAAATTCTGCTCGACAATCAGTCTCGGGTATGCATTCCTGCTTATGTCACTATTCTTGTTATCTTCCTACTTCTCCTCGTACTGTCAACCCAGATCATGTAATTTATTAGGATATCCACTGTTGAGAGAGAGAAAAGAGATGTGTATGCTTAAAACCGTGTACCAATTCATACCACAGACTACAAAATATATTTATTAATCCAATAATAAGTTCACAGGTCTTAATTTTTCTAATTATAAGATATGAACTGACTAATCTATATACAATGAATTGGGACTTGACTAATTATATGTATAATACACCTAGACACTAAACTAAGTTACAAGACTAATTACATATCCAATGTTCTCCCTTAAATCAGAGCATATAGATAATATGTGCCAAGCTTGCTATAGACATCAGCCAATTGATAAGTGGAATTGACCAAGCTAGTAGTGTGATATCTCTTAATAAGATATTTTCCATGACGAAGTGATAGTTTTCCTCAGTGTGTTTGGTCTCTCATGGAACATTGAGTTGGAGGTGATATGCAAAGCTACTTGGTTGTTAAAGTTATTTTCAAAATGAGTTCAGAAGCAGCTGAGCCCAAAGCTCGGTATTCTATTTTTGCACTTGACCTTGCAACAACATTCTACTAGGATATCAGATTGCCCCCGTCCCAGGGAATACACAATGCCCAATTAAGAGATCCTGCTGCCAACAATCTGCATATGTCCTTTATCTTCATAGATGAGACATTTTCCTAGAGCTCCTTTCATATACTCTTAAGATATGAATCATTGCATTCCAATGACCTTCACTATGGGAATTCAAGACTAACCACATTGGACGCAAAAGTATCTGGACAGGTAACAATGAGGTGGTTTTGTTTCCCAACCAGTACTCCTTACCTTTTTAGATTTGATAATAGCTCCCTTGATTTGATAGAAGTTTGTAATTTGGATCCATAGGAGTGTTAATGGATTTGGCATTTAACAAGCCTATTTCTGCAATCATATCCATAGCAAGCATACTTTGTGAAATGACTATATCATCCATGGATTGTGCCACCTCAATTCTCAAGTATCAAAGTTTGCCAAGGTCTTTGGTTTAAAGGTGACAAGAAGGATTTTTTTTACTCATGTCGTGGTGATCGCTAACTGATGACAATGTCATACACATACATTATCAAGTAAATGTAACCTATGCATAGATACATTATGAAATAAATGTAACCTTGGGTGTTATGGCAATTGAACATTGAATAGTTAGCTTCACTCCAAGTCATACCAAATTGTTGGATGACAAAAACTAAATCATCCAAACTAAGCCAATGGAGAGTTCTTGAGGCCATACAAAAATTTATGAGGATGACAAACTAAGCCATAATCCCCCTACGCAATTAAACCAAGTGGTTGCTTCATGTAAACTTCTTCATTGAGATCACCATGCTAGAATATCTAGCTAGTAAAGAAGCCAACGGTGAATAGAGGCTAGAGAGAAAGAGTTGTACAAAGTCCATTTTAGCCACAATAGAGAATGTGTCTCCATAAACCAAGTCAGAATTTGAGTGTACCATTTCACCACCAAATGAACCTTAAGGTGATCAACTTTGTCATCAGGACAAATCTTGACTATATAAAGACTAACAGCCTACAATAGGTTTCCTTAGAGGTAAAAGAATCCGCTTCCAAGTACCATTGTTTGAGCAAAAGCTTGTCTCCATTCAAAATTGGAGATTTAGGTATAAACATAGAAGACAAGGAAGAAAGACATTATGCCAAGTTAATAACTAAAAGCAACATAATGAAGAAAAGGGTTACAAATGGACTGTATACATTTTCTTAAAGAAGTGAGACGTTCAAGCTTAGGAGGTAATTTCGGAGCTAGCAAAGGAGTTGGTTTTGGGGGTGAGTTATCATTGACCTCACTAGCGTGCATAGGAGGTAAGGGATTTGGAGGTGGTTGGGGTCAACAATGATAGACTTTAAGAAGGCAAGATGTAGTGGTACTTTTCTTAATAGGAGGACTCTGTGTTGTATTTGACTCAATTGGGATAAGAAAAGGTGGTACATATTGGACCGTAGAAGTAGGATTAGTTATGAACTAAGTGAAAAGACTCGAAGAAGGGAACAGTAGTTGAGACAATGTAATGGTGGATAGAAGGACGAAAACAATGATAACTATTTTGGCACCAAATGTAATTAGGAAGCACATGTTTAATGTATTGAATTGAAAGTTTGTCAAGACTAAGGTTAAGGACAAAACAAGTCGATTCAAAAACATGATGAGGAAATGAATGTAGAGGTTGAGGAGGAAACACTACAAAACAAGCCACCTGGTTATCATGCACAAAAAAGGGCTGTCAATTAATCAAGTAGTAGGCAATAAAAGTTGCATCACAATAAAAGTGGAAATAAACATGACCATGAAGCATGAGGGTTGAGAAGTTTCAACAAGGTGTCGGTTTTTGCATTTAGCAACCCCATTTTGTTGATGGGAGTAGGCACAAGATAAAGAATAATTCTTTTTATCATTTTCCTTCCCTTTCTGTCTTTCCTTTTTGCATTTAGCAACCCTATTTCTGTAATTCTTACCTTATAATAATCGAGAGGTAACAGATTCACTAAAGTTAGGTAGGGTGCCGTGGATTTTTCAAATAAGTAGACGCAAGACCACCAAACTTCCGGGGGAAGTTATGCTAATAAGATCATGACAAAACCCCATAGAGACGCCGGCTTTCTTCCAAACAAACTTTTAGGTGAGATATGCGCGGAAGATCTACTTTACAGAGGAATGGATAGTGGATTTTATCACGCTAAACAACTAGGCATCAATCTTCTCCCACTTTACTCGTTCAGCCTCAGGCATTATTGGTGAGGTGATGCTTGCAGCCTTGGCCAAAAAGCGACAACTTGATGTGAAAAGCCCAAGTATCATGGTTGCTTCCATCCAATTTGTCAATAGAGACGAGTATTAACAAAATTGGTAAAAAAACAGAGGTTTCAGCCTTTGAGGTGTTTTTCAAGGAATCTGGGTATCAACACCAGCATGGCTCAAATCATGAAGGGCAAAAACAACCAGCACAGTACTTGTCAACTTAAGGCATGATGGGAGAAGGTGGGTCCATATTTGAAGAGAGGAGCGGATGGCGAGTAAAGCAACACCGATGGTGGCTGCAAAAATGGCCAAACGCGCTCTCATGCATGGATAGAAAGTGGCGAGTAGGTGCTACAATAGCAAGTGTTAGGAGGCGCATGCAAATGTGTGGAAGGACAGGCGGTGGTGGTGGCGGGGTGAAAAAGCCCACTGATGACTGGCAAACCACCACTGACAGATGTGAAGGGGAAGGAGAATGGGTTTTTGGAAAGATACACTGCGGGGTAAGGTGGCTAACTGGGAGGAAGACACAGTTTGCTGTAAAAAAAATTTACCGGAGGATAGTGGGTCCATTGAGGGTGCACAGATTTTGGTTGCCTCTCTATTGGCCTGTTTTCTATACACATTAATATCTGTCGGATTAAAAATCTGTGTTTCATATTTACTGATAATATTCTGTATACTTTGGACATTGCCAGATATTAAATCACCCGGAGACCCTAAGTTTATGGAAGCCTTTGGTAAGTTTTCCCCCACCTACTATTTGCTGAAATAGCTGTGCATTGTCCCTTTTCGTGCAAATGATAAATTAAAGGTATGCTAAATATCATTGTTTTTATGTAGAATTGAGTCCAGAGGAGTCCGAAGATGTTCTTTTCAAGGAGGTATTCCATTTTCTCATGAACTATTCATATTCTTTATTATTGGCAGCTTCTTGGGATGTCTGTGTCTTTTGCAGTATATTTAATTTCTCTTCTTGGAGAAGGTATGCTTTTCTGGATTCTGGATTACACGGTTCTTTGATTTTGATTTTTGTAACATGTACTTTTTAGTCATTTACCCCACCGTTCTAGCCCCTCTCAACCTTGTCATAAATATTGGTGGCTTGCAACTAGTTTGGATTTGTGAACAGTGAAGTTGATGATAACACTCATTATTCTCTATCTATCTGACAAGAAATGTGGTTTGCAATGCTGAAACATGCCTTCTAAGTAAATTCACTCTTTGTGGACAGGCTTGGCTGACATATTTTTGGAGAAGAGCCAAGGCTCATGCTATAGAGGAGGACATTGCCAAAGAACGTCTTCAGTTTTGGATTGGTCGGAGTGGGCATTCACCTACCTCTCATGATGCTGTTGATGGTAGTGTTGAACAATTTTTATTTTAATTAATTACTTCGTAGTACATGCTAATTGGTTGGGAAGTGTAATGTTCAATTATGGTGCCACGATAAACATATTGCTTGGGTGGATGTTTTGATACTGATCTTGCCTTTAATCATGGAAGACATAGTTGAATAACACTCCTTGCTACATGCACGGTTCTCAATTGGTAGGCCTAGAGTCTAGACTTGGGCAAGGACGAGGAACCGAAGAGTCTTCTTTGTTAATATGAAACATGGACACTTTAAAGTGTGTCTATGTCGGACTTGTATTGGCCACTTGTTTTCACAGATACAACACTGCAATCTTCAAAATGTAGCTGGGCACTTGAAATTTTGATGTATCACAGTATGTGTTTTGCCCAGTGCGTCATTGGTCTTACTGTCAATGCCATATACTAAATTACTATATTCTAAAAACATAATTAGCTGTTCCTTCTTCCTGCCTTCTGCTTTTCATACCCATTTACCCCAGGGGTACTAAATTAGTTCCCATATCTGATTTTGCTTCAATTGTGCTGGTCTTAAAGCACATTGAATATGCTTTAATTTTGCCTCCATTGATGATCGACTGTACGTACACTATGGGATGAATTCTTGCTTAGTATTCTCGAGAGGATTTGCATTCCGTTACTTATGTGGATTTCCAAATTTCAGTTGAGCAAGGACTTTTGGAGCTGAGGAAATTAGGGATTGAACATCGACTTTGGGAAGCATCCAGAAAAGAAGTTGATCAGGACTTTACTATTGCACTAACTACTTGAACTGAAATATGTGCTTAATTTCCTTTGGGAGGTTTGCTGATCTGTACATATGAATTGTGAATTTCATCTTCCTTCTTGAGACTGTAACCTTCCACATTGTGTTAAAATGAAGTTACTCATAGTCTTAGCTCCAAGTATCGTAACTGTTATGATAACTGTGTAATGAAATTCAGGAACTGATGAAGCTCTAGCTCGCTTGTTTCTCCGTTTTGGATGGCACAAATAATGATAACCTGTCAGAATAATAATCATAGAAAATATCGCCATTAAGATGGTTTGTTCATCAAAATGGTTAGATCAGCAATAGTGAGATATAATATCCGTAATTTTACTTGCAATCAAGTAAGAATGTATTAACTCTTAGATCATTTAATGGGTTATAGTCACGATAATTTTTATAAATTAAGGATGATAGAAATTTTCGCTTTAGGGGTTTTACTTGTTTAATGTTTGGAAAGTCTGGTTTGACCTTGCAGCAGCTGCCTTTGGGTGTATAGTGTGATTTTCAGAGATTTCAGGAATTCAATGTGAAATTTGTATTTATCCTTCATTACTATATAGGCTCAGATCCATTGCTCAAGGAGATGGGATTGGCTGAGGGAAGTTTCATATGGCTATTAATAAATGACGGCAACATCTCCGGGGTATAGACGAACTTGGATACGTGATCTGGCGGAGCAACCTAGAGTCCTAGGTTACTGGTGAAATTGCACAACTAAATCTGAAATGATTTGCAGCTAATTTAGCGAAACACCCTGGATAAGAAAGGGAAAAGGCAACGCCAGTCAGACTGACTTCAAACTAGAGTAATTACTAACTAGTAATAAACTACGGAATTTGGAAACTGTTGGGAATCGTACGGGGGAGCCCAAAAACTCTTTGCAAGGGATACATCCATAGGTTAAGCGATAAACCACAATAAATGGGCCGACACCACATCTCAACCCAAAACATTAAGGCTGTAGGTTTATGGGTCTTTTGCACTTATATGGTCATCACTTGGTCTATGTCTAGCCAATGTGGTACTTCTTTACAACTCATACTTGAATACTTCCAACATCTTCCCCTCAAGTATGAGACCCAACATCATGCTCCCCCTTAAGGGCAACTTCTACGGAAGTCCTTTTTTCTTTAAGTATTTGAGTGACACTAGCCTTCTGCGGAAACCTTGAAACATCACCATCTCTAAATACCCGGCTCAGCCAAATCTTTGGTTCTGATACCACTTATGTGGTTGCTGGAGCCAGTGTCCACATACCAAACATTTGGCTCAATTTTCTTTTCATCTTTAGCAACCATTAATAAGGTTTCACCTTCCTCCTTTTCTGCAAGTTTGAACTTTCTCTTTTTTCTTTGTTATTTGGCAGCCTAGTATAACATTTAGATTGATAATGACCAAATTTATGACACCTGAAACATTCTACCTTGGATTTATCAGGGGCTCCTCCTATGCCTCTGCCTTGAAATTGATCATTATTGCCTCTGAAATTAGTGGACCTTCCCCTGCCTTTGCCTCTGCCTCTACCCCTTCCTTGAAAATTATTGGAACGAGTATCGGTAGAAGCCTTTAATGCTTGCTCACCTGTGTCTTCCTGTTTGGACTTCTGTTCATGCACCACCAATGAGCTCTGCAATTCATCAAGTGACAAATCATCTATATCTTTAGATTCTTCTATAGCACAAACAACAAAATTAAATTTTGCTGTTAATGATCGAAGAATTTTTCTATGATGGTTATTTCTTCTGTCCTGTCTCCACGAATTTGCATTTTATTGACAATGGTCATCACGCGAGAGAAATAATCTGCAATTGATTCTCCCGACTTCATTCGAAGTGTTTCGAATTCCGAGCGTAAAGCTTGAAGCTGCTGCCTCTATGCTCTTGCAGAGCCTTGATACTTCTTTTCCATGGAGTCCCAAATATCCTTGGAAGATTCTTTGCAAAGAATCGTTTCCAAGATGGAACGATCAATGGCCTGAAAGAGATAATTTTTCGCCTTTAAATCCTTCAGTTTTGTCGCTTCATGAGTTGCTCGTTGTGTTGCCGTCAACTGAGCTCCTTCTGCTGGTTCGGCAATGCCATTGGTAACAACGTCCCAATATTCCTTGGATCGAAGGAAATTCTCCATCAACATGCTCCAATGATCATAATGACCATCGAAACGAGTTACTCGTTGTGTTGCTGTCAACTGAGCTCCTTCTGCTGGTTCGGCAATGCGATTGGTAATTCCCAATATTCCTTGGATCGCAGGAAATTCTCTATCAACATGCTCCAATGATCATAATGACCATTGAAACGTGGAATGACGGCTTGCACAAAATTAGAATCTGTGGCCATGACTCTTCACCCTTTTTTTTCACAACTCTATTCCCTCACGTGTTTAACTCTCAACCTGGCTCATCGAAGGAAATTCTCCATCAACATGCTCCAATGATCATAATGACCATCGAAACGTGGAATGGCTGCTTGCACAAAATTAGAATATGTGGCCATGACTCTTCACCTTTTTTTTTCACAAATCTATTCCCTCACGTGTTTAACTCTCAACTGGCTCTTGATACCACCTATGTGGTTGCTGCAAGCAGTATCCACATACCAAACATCTGGCTATGATACCACTGTTGGGAATGGTACGGGGGAGTCCGAAAACCCTTTGCAAGGAATACATCCGTGGGCCAAGCGATAAACCGCAATAAGTTGGCCAACACCACATCTCAACCCAAAATCTTGAGGCTGTAGGTTTATGGGTCTTTTGCACTTATATGGTCATCACTCATCACTTGGTCTATGTCTAGCCAATATGGTACTTATTTACAACTCATACTTGAATACTTTAAACAGAAACTACATTTTTGGATGGCCTTTTAAGAAAATGATTTTTTGTTTGGTTATTTAGAAAGAATTTTTTTAAAAAGTTGAAATTATTTTAGTTTGGATAAAATACATGAAAAATATCTTTAAATAAGAAAAATACTTGGATGTTAAAATTAAGTGACATAGGTTTTTTAGAAGAATTTTTTTTTCTCTTGCAAACACAATAGAAAGATGTGAGTCTCACTTTTATTTTTTTTCTTTCCTTTTTTTTAGTGGGTCCCATCTTTGTATTGTATTTGCAGGAAAAAAATATTCTCTTATAACAGGAAAAAATTATATCTCTATAATTAATAAGCAATTTTTATATATAGAATTACAAAAAAGGATATATGATAGTAGTGATTGGAGTGGGGTTGAGGCAAAGTATATTTTTTTTTTTAAAATTTTGACTTTGGTATTCTTTTTCACAAGAAATCCTGATTTAAAATATGAGGATCTTTCTAACTTTATTTAAAATTCTGTTTTTCTTTAAACGTTGTTACCAAAATGTATAAAATGGCTTAAAAGAACTTTTAAAGAAATAATTTTTTCTTTCTAAACAATCGCATCCAAACACCCACTAATCACATTGCTAAGATGACATTCTTCTACAGAGCCATATATTGTGAAAGAGTTTCCCTCAACTTATGTTTGAAAGAAATGTTACTTCTTTATGTTTTAGAAGGACCACAGACTTGCACCAGGCAAGTAGGAGATATTGTGTTATTTGTGCTTTTGGTGCAAGACAATGTAATAGTATAATTATTTCCTAAATTCTATTAATAAATATTATTTATTATTCATGCGCACATAATTTATAAACATAAAGGTCCACGGAGTATATGATCAATTGATATGTTACATGATAATAGTTCTTCACTATTGATGATCACATATGTTAAATTAAGTTAGGGGCTTTATTTATACTAATTTTTTTTATGAAATGATTTATTTAGATTATTGTAAAATATTGGTGTAAATTTATATTCACATTGAAAGAATCAAAAAGAGATCTGATTATTGTCATAGGTATCAAATCTCCCGTTAACAATAATTATGCTATTAGTCTTAATTTCGGGTTTATTATAAATATGTAATTGAATAGTTATCAACTTATCATTCTTTGATTTATCAATAGGTGGGGTCTAATTCTTTGATGACCACCCATGGAATTTGTTCAAAATATTCTCTTGCTATGTTTCAATTATTGGATATTAAAGATATTGGCATTTACATTTGATCATTAGAGAAATTATTAAAATCAAGAGAATAAATAATTAATTCAGTGACATAAACTTATCAAATAGAAAAGTCATTAATATTATTAAGGGTTTTATAAGAGTTATGTTGTAAGAAAGTGATTGTGTAATGTTATAGAGATTTGTTTTGCGTGCCTTAGTTTTTTTTTTGCTTCAAAAAATGTGGGCTCCACAAAATGTTATGTGTGTAGGAAACTTTTTTGTGTCATGTAACATGATGAATGCAAACCCCCATTATTAATCTTGGAGTTTAACTTCAAAATTTTAGCGGAGTAACACTGTATTGAATGATCATTTGTTGGGCTTTGGTTTCAAGTTTGTATTCAAGAAAAAATGGGAGATTGTTTGGTTATACTTTTATCACTTAAAAGCCTTATGAGTTTTATTATATGAGAAGGGTCCAATGAAACCTAGGGTTATGTGTGATCCATTTATATACCCACCTCAGTTATCATACTCGTGTTCACACACTTCTCTTCCCTTTTGAGTCATAGCTTGAAAGATTTGGCCATTCTATTATTGTTGCTTACAGCAAGATTCATTCATAACCATTCAGAGAAGGGCATTCCACGCACTTATACTGCAAGAGGTATGCTTTTTGTGTTGATGAATTATGATGATTTATTAGCATCCCAAACCGCAAAGATACAACAAAAAACAAACTGCATAGATAGACTTTCTTAGCTTCCGTCAATCCAATTATTTCTTCATAATCAAAGTAGAATTAAGAAGGATTAATCTTCTTTTGTAGAGTTAATTACTTGAATGATAGTACTGTTGTAAAACCAAACTTGTATGGTAGAGAAATAAAATATGGGAAAATCAATTCTTATGCTGTAGGAATCCAAAATATTTCTCCAGCTCTCTCTTCGAAATGAGCGTTGCATGTTTTTTCGTTTTTATTTTTTATTTTTCTTCTATGTGGGACCCCATTTGATTGTTTCTGCGGGAGAAAATGTATCATCTGCTGCATAAGAATTCTATTATCCATAAAATATATCAGGATTTTAATTTTGTTAATCAACTTTTTTCGCTCAAGTTTTGAACAAGTTTTTTGTGCGTGCGTGTGTGTTAGGATTTAGTGTTTAAAAAAGAATTAATAAAAAATCAGTTAACAAGAACACTAAGTAAAACCTCCAAACATAAACCAACAATCAAAAAACTTAGCAATAAAGATAGTAAATTCGGGGGGATTATATTTGGCCACCGTTATCCGCGTGCGCTATGTCAATCCTCACCAAACTAGATGCGATTTTTATTTTTCTCTAGTAATTTTTTATGACTTCAATAGCCTCTTCAAGTTTTACAACCAAATATTGATAAATAAGTTTATCATCTATCATGTATTATGACAACAAAAATTTTTCTACACTCACAATATTTTGTGGGGTCCACAACAACAAAAATTTCGGCACGCAAAATAAATCTCTATAACATTACAAATCATTTTTCCTACCACATAACTCTTATATAATCCTTGATAAATACATGTATTCCAATTGACCAGCTACTTGAATGTGTTCTGCACAGCCTCACTTTGTTCTTTTTTACCAAAGTTGAAAAAATGCTTACAACACAAATACAGAACATCTATAAATTCATCGTCCCAAAAGAAAAGGAAAGGCAAATTGATTACAATTTTCATAATAACCGAATGAGAATGAGTTGCAGAACGAGAAAAGGGAGCAGTACAGAAGGAGAGAGAGAGAGAGAGACAGAGGCACAAATTTAACTGGGGCAAAATGAGCTAATGTCTAACTATGTTAACGGTGGACTGGATGAAAAATGGCCCTATGGAAATAGGCGATAACAAAAAAGAGTGATTCAAACATAAATCACTGGGGAAATTTCAACTTTTCCCTTAAAATTTTGATTCGGAAACATAACTAAGATGATGTAATATATATATATATATATATATATATATATATGGGAATATATATATATATATATATATATAGAGAGATATATATATTAAAAAGCAAAAAAAGAAAAAGAAAAAAGAGGGGGTCCGGTTTTCGAAGTGAGAGAAAATGAGATAACTATCTCATGTAGAATGAGAGTATTATTTCCCATATATATATATATCTAAGGGCTCAAATCTTTTTATAATGTGAGTCATTTGATACAAGTGGATCAATGGTCAAGATTGAGGGTAAGACTTCTAACTCTTACACCGGTGTAAGAATATCCTGCCATATATATATATATATATATATATATATATATATAGGTCAGGATCATTTTACACCAGTGTAAGTTACACTCTCAATCTTATCCATTGATCCCACTTATATCTAAGGGTTCTAATTTTTCAGTAATGTAAGCCATTGGATACAAGTGGATCAATGGTCAAGATTGAGTGTAAGACTTCTAACTCTTACACCGGTGTAAGAATATCCTGCATATATATATATATATATATATATATATATATATATATATATATATATATATATATAGGAAGAGATCTTTTGACTCCAGGATAAGACTTATCTCAACCATTGATTTTCGTCCATCTAACGGTTATCTATATCAATTAATTAATTATTAATTTCAAATAAATGATAACTATTAGATGGACAGAAATCAATGGTTGAGATAGAGAGTAAGACTTATACGGAGAGTAAGACTTATATAAGTCTTACTTATGAGTCAAAAGATCTATTCCCTATATATATATATATATATATATATATATATATATATATATGAGGTGGGATCCTTTGACACCAGTGTCAAATTTGAAGTTTGACACCTCATCTAATAGCCGTTAGATCAAAGAAGATCAATGGTGTCACATGCTTACAAATCAGGGTCATTGATCTTTTTTGATCTAACGGCTCTTAGATGAGGTGTCAAACTTCAAATTTGACACCGATGTCAAAGGATCATGCCTATATATATATATATATACATATATATATATATATATATATATATGAGTCAGGATCATTTTACACCAGTGTAAGTTACACTTTCAATCTTGACCATTGATCTCACTTATATCTAAGCGCTCTAATTTTTAGTAATGTTAGCCATTGGATATGTAAGACTTCTAACTCTTTCTAACTCTTACACTAGTGTAATAATATCCTACCCTATATATATATATATATATATATATATATATATATATATATATATATATATATGGGATAAGATAATTTGACACCTCATCTAAAGCCATTAGATCAGAAAAGATCAATGGTGTCATATGCTTACAAATCAGAGTCGTTGATCTTTTTTGATCTGATGGTTCTCACATGCTTACAAATCAGAGTCGTTGAGAACCATGAACGGGGATTGAGAGTGTAACTTACACTAGTGTCAAAGGATCATATATATATATATATATATATATATATATATATATATATATATATATAGGATCCTTTGACACCAGTATCAAATTTGAAATTTGACACCTCATCTGAGAGCCGTTAGATAAAAAAATAAATATTGGTGGCAACATGCTTACAAATAAGAGTCATTGATCTTTTTTGATCTAACGACTCTCAGATGAGGTGTTAAATTTCAAATTTGACACCGGTGTCAAATGATCATACCTCCTATATATATATGTATATATGTATATATATATATATATGTATATATACACATATATATATGTATGTATGTATGTATGTATGTATGTATGTATATATGTATATATTGAAAAACATTTATCCTTTTAAAGGATATAAAAATATGTAATTCTAGATCCTAACCGTTGATTTCCGTCCATCAACGGTTATAATCTATTGGGTCAAACTTAATGGGCCAAATTTATTATTAATTAATTAATTAATAATTTTGATTCAATAACTTATAACCGTTGATGGACGGAAATCAATGGTTAGGATCTAAAATGATATAAGCTTATATCCTTACAAATATAAGCTTATATATATATATATATATATATATATATATATATATATATAGGATCCTTTGACACCAGTGTCAGATTTCAGATTTGACACCTTATCTGATAGCCATTAAATCAATAAAGATCAATGGTGTCACATGCTTACAAATCATAGTCGTTGATCTTGTTTGATCTAACAGCTCTTAGATGATGTGTCAAATTTGGAATTTGACACTGGTGTCAAAGGATCCTAACTTATATATATATATATATGTGTATGTGTGTGTGTATAACTAAGACGAAGAAAATAATATTTAAACACGTTGATAAATGCCAACAATTTTTGAACTTGATACGGGATTGCACAAAGAAGCAGAAATCGAAGATGGTTACAAAGACAACAGAGGTAATAAAATAAGAAGAGCCTAGTATTGCTGAAAGGAAAGCTACGCGGGAAAGAAGAAAGCCAATTAGATTTAGAGTTGACATGTAATAAGCATGTAAAGGTTACTAAGAATGGTTCACAAGTGTAATAAATAGAGAACAGAGTCAGACACATGGGATGTACTATGATTGGATGAATAAATAATTTCTTTTTTTTTCTCAACTCCTTCTAGACTCTTTCTCCTCTCCTTTTCTCCCAATTTTCCTCTCAATTAACCCATCTCTACCAATTTGGTGCTTTCATCACTAAACCATGGCCCCTGAAACTCGCTTCCGATCCTTGGATGATCATTTGGACAATACAGAAGCTAAAGTAAAAGTTTGGAAGGAACAAATGAACAAACATTTTCAAGAATTAACTTGCAAATTGGATGCTATTTTGACAACTATAGAAAGCGTCAACCATCATCGAGTGCTTCAACGAATTCTTCCTCTTCAAGTTCGCGAGATCGTGTTGTAACGAAGAAATTACGCCTCAAAGTTTCACGCTATGATGGATTGAGTGACCCATAATGTTGGATTTACAAAATCAATCAATTATTTGTTTTCTATGATATGGAAGAGGAACAATGATTGAAGATTGCCCCTTTCTATTTTGAGGGAAATGCTTTACAATGGTACCGGTGGCTTAATAAGAACTCCACAATTGATTCTTGGCCAAGATTCCTTCAATCTTTGCAAATTCAATTTGGTCCGTCTGAAACAGGGGATTATTAGGGCCAACTGACTAAATTATTTTAAACAGAAACGATGTTGGAATATCAAGGATTATTCATCTTTCCAACAAAGCAGATCGGCTATCATAATCCTTTCTTGTAAGTTGTTTCACTTCTAGGTTAAAACATGAAATCCAGCATGATGTCTCTGCATTTTGTCCTTATTCTTTAACACATGTCATGTCCGAAGCCAAAATCCATGAATCCAGATTACAGCTTAAGATTAACCCACCAAAATTACGTTCACCCTATCCTCCATTATTATCCACACCCACACCATAATCTAGATATAACCAAAATACAAACACTGCCAAAACTACTACAAACACCAATGCTACCTATAACAAACCTACTCAATGACTCACCCAAAGCCAAATTCAGGAACACAGAGAGAAGAACCTGTATTTTTCTTGTGGAGAAAATTATTTTTTTGGACATAAATGCAAAGCATCAATCCATGTCTTGATTGTGCTGATGATCAGACTACAGAGGAAGAGATGGTAACAAAGGACAATGGGTCAATTTCACCAGTTGAACCAGAAGCCTTTAGTACTAAAACAACAACACCTCAAATTAGTTTTCATGCATTGACCGATGTAGTTATTCCTCAAACATTAAGGTTTAAAAGCCTCATTGGCAAATCCGAATTCTCGTTGTTAGTGGATGGAGAAGTACAAATAACTTCCTTCAACCAAAGGTTGTTTCTCACGTGGAATTACCAATCAATATTGACAGGAGAATCGATGTTATGGTGGGGAATAGACAAATTTTGCAATGTGAGTGCTTTTGTCCAGCAGTGCCGGTTCAAATTCAGCAACATATTTTTTTTGTGGACTTTTATGTTCTACCGCTACAAGGAGCTGGCATAGTTCTTGGTGTTCAGTGGTTGCAAGTGTTGGGACCAGTCACCGTGGACTATGATAAATTAACCATGGAGTTTATATGGAATGGTAAAGCTATCAAACTCAAAGAAGAGTCTCACACTGGTCCTATATCTCTAAACCAATTCAGGCGTGTTCAACAGAAGGGACAAGTTGCATCATTATTGCAGTTACAGATGCTGGACTTCTCTGTTGCCTCAACTCCAACGACAATACAACTGTGGGTACAACAATTACTAGCATATTTTGATTCATTATTTCAAGAACCTACAGGCCTCCCACCCCATCGCCAAAATAGATAATGAAATCCATCTTTAACCTCATGCAATTCCTGTTAATGTGAAGCCATATAGATACCATATTTTCAAAAAGGAGAAATAGAAAAACTAGTAGCACAGATGCTTAACTCTAGCTTTATTAAACATAGTACCAACCCCTTTTCATCTCTTGTGATCTTAGTAAAAAAAAGATGGTACTTGGAGGTTTTGTATTGATTATAGAGCCCTCAATGCTATCGCCATCAAGGATAGGTTTTTCATTCCCACTGCTGATGAACTAATGGATGACTAGGAGGATCTCAAGTATTTTCTAAGTTGGATTTAAGTGCCAGTTATCACGAAATTTGCCTAAACCAAAGGATGTCCATAAAATACCTTTTAGAACTCATCAAGACCATTACGAGTTCTTGGTTATGCCTTTCAGGTTGACCAATACTCCTTCCACATTTCAAGCTTCCATGAACCTCATTTTACAACCTTATTTGCGCAAGTTTGTTTCTGTTTTCTTTGATGGTATACTTGTTTATAGTCATTCTATGGATTCCCACATTCAACACCTATGACAAGTCTTACTTTACAGAAACACCAGTTTTTCATTAAGAAAAGTAAATCTTTTTTTTTTCAAAAAGATGTGGAATACCTTGGGCATGTTGTGTCTAACAATGGTGTAAGCATGGATTCCAACAAAATAAAAGCCATGCTAGACTGGCCTATGCCCAAGAATATCAAATAGTTGAGAGGATTCCTTGGCCTTACTTGGCTATTACCGTAAATTTGTACAAGGATATGCAAGCATTGCAACGCCTTTAACCGAGCTACTTATAAAAGATGCTTTCCTATGGTCTAATGTTGCTCAATTAGCCTTCAATTGTCTCAAAATGGCCATGACTTCTGCTCCAGTATTAGGCTTACCTAATTTTGATCAAGATTTTATAATGGAGACTAATGTTTGAGACCTTGGTGTTGGTATTGTTCTACTTCAAGGGGACCACCCTCTTGCATATGTAAGCAAAAAATTGTCACTGTGAATGCAACGAGCTGCAGCTTATGTTAGGGAATTATATGCAGTCACTAAAGTGGAGGCAATACTTATTAGGAGGGAGATTCATAATTAGAATAGATCAAAAGAGTTTAAAGGCATTATAAGACCAAGTAATCCAGACTCCAGATCAGTAATATTATTTGTCCAAGCTTCTAGGCTTCCAATACACTATTGTTTATAAGCCAGGCAAGGACAATCGAGTAACAGATGCTTTATCCAGACAGCCAGAAATAATGACTTTTATGACTATATCAACTAACCAATTGATATATTAGCAGCCCTTAAGCAAGAGAACTTCAATTCTGATTTCTTTAAACAGAAATGCCAAACATTGGAGTCTGATCCTACTTTACATCCAGACTTGCAGGTTCACAATGGTTTACTATTAAAGAAGGGCAAATTGCTTATCGACCCTTCTTCCCCATTGGTACATCAGATTTTACTGGAGTGCCATTCAACCCTGGCTAGTGGCCACTTTGGCATTCAGAAGACAGCTTCTCGTCTCTACTAGTTTCACATGGTCCAATCAGAAATTTTGTTAATTCATGTTTAATTTGTCAGCAAGTCAAAACTCCAACTCAGTTACTTACAGGGCTTCTCCAACCTATTCCTATCCCTGAAAGAATACGGGAAGACTTCTCTATGGACTTTATTGTTGGACTTCCAAATTCTTATGGATGTACCACAATTCTGGTGGTTGTTGAAAAGTTATCAAAAATGGCACACTTTGGTATGTTGCCTAAGAAGTATGATGCATAGAAGGTGGCAAACATTTTCACTCATATGGTTTGTAAGCTTCATGGCGTTCCAAGATCTATCATCTCGGATAGGGATCAACATTTTTGAGCAAATTTTGGGTGGAGCTATTGCCGGGAAATGTGTATCCAATTTACGAAATTAACCCTTCTTTTGAGGTCATTTTACTAACTTTTCGTCTCTCTATTTTATCAACAGTTCAAATTTGTTGTTGTGTTTAGTCGTCCATTTTCAGATCCGTGCACGCTCTCCGTTCGTAGTCAGCGACCACTTTTTCGACCTGATGATTGTTAGGTAGGACTCTCTCTCTTGGTTGGGGTGAAAACTAACACAATAGGTCCATCCCCAGGATCGGAAAATATTGTTAATTAATTATTACACAGGAAAAAAAAAAAGGTCAGAGGCAAAAAGAAAAGGCACATTTACATCTCAGTCATGTTGCCTCCTTATCTACTTACCTAGAATGCACTATGGCGGGTAACAAGTAAGCAAGCATCTTACCTGATCCTGTTTCTGCAATTTTTATCAGATCACGTCCCTTCAAAGCCATTGGCCAACCTCGAGACTGAATGCGTGTAGGTTCCACAAAGCCAATTTTCTTAATTTCTTGCAATACATATTCTCAAAATATTTGTTTCTGCAATTCTTACTCTCGTTGTATCGAGTACTCAATGCACCTTTTAGGGCAAATATGACAAAAAAAATAATACTTTTAGATTCTCCTCTACCAAGCTCTTATTCGCAACTCGAATTTGACCTGTTATGGCATCTTTCAAACACCGAAACTGCTTATTGTTTGTAGTGCAAGGGCAGTGTAAGTTCTAGCGGAGCCAATCCCTGCAGCTTGTTCAAAAGAGGAAACCACAATCTCCATCTGGTGATGGTACTGTCTGCACCTTTGCTCCACCTTCAACCAACAATACAAAAAATGAAATAAAAAAATAAAAACAATAGCAAACTCATTAGGATCGTAATCTTCTAATTATATTAAGACCATAAAAAAACCAAAAATACTAATTGAAGTGAATAACAAATTAATACCTCATCAAGCATGCTGATTAGCTTTGCTTTCTTCATCTGAATTTCTTGTCTTTCAGCAGTTGAAAGCTCAGAGCTACGCTAACATGAGAGGGTACTTTTCTTCGAAAAGATTTGGAAATTTTTCTCAGCCAAGAATACTTGGTGGTATTTTTTGTTAGGATTTTCCTTCACAAATTTAATTTATTTTTCTTAAAAATCCTAAATTCTAGTAAACTAGGATTTCCAATGTGAATTTTACGAGAATCTAAAATTTATCCCTATACCAAAAGCTCCTTATATAATCCTCATGTTTATGGGTATTTCCATCTATATCCCATATTTTCTCCTTTTTGGCCAAGAAATATGTACTTCAATGGCCAATTCTTCTTGTTTAGCTTGAATGAACAAGAAAAACAAAAAGTAAAACGGGCGAAAAAAGAAATAAAAAGGGAAAGTAGAGAGAGTTAAAAAAGGGCAACTGAGAGAGAAAAATGTCAGAGAGAAAGGGACGTCGAACCCTTTCTAAACAGATCCTTCCTTTGTATAAATAAAAGTGTCAACCTGACATATTAATCATCGGACCTATACAATTACTTCAAGATTAAATGGATCTATAAAGGAAAAATCTGAAACATCTTTTGATACCGGATCAAACATGTCGCGCAACAAAGCAGACCATTTCTACGATGTATCGTAAGGAGGAGGGATATTATAACTACCAAAATTTTCAACTACCACCTTATTATCTATTTAATCACCATTAGATTAACATTTTTTCTCTCTTCATAAACTTTTTAACATTCTCTCTTTAATCCAACGGTGATGTGATGAATAATAAGTTAGTAGTAAGAATTTTTAATAATTAGAATATCCTCACTCAATGTCAAGTTATGCTAACATAACAAAAATATCATAAATTAGTAAATTTTTAAACAAATGCAATCTACAAGAGTAAGGAAGAACGACAAGTAATAAAGAAGACCGTGCGTGCCAGAGGAACAAATAAATCATGAACAAGTAATGAAAGGCTCAATTAATAAAAATGCATCTCAATATGAACTGTCATATGTACAACCACTCCACTATTATTGCCTGGGGAAAGATTTGTATAACCTCATTTATATAGCAGAGAGAGAGAGAGAGAATAAGTGCAGCAATTTCCAAATGTGTGTATAAAATACTAAAATGGCAGTAATAAACCACAGAAATGTGGCATATCTAGATAGAAAAACAAGCGGAGAACAAGTGTGACGATCATCTTCTAGAAGACATCCTGAGATAAATGACAGAAACCACTATTATCTACAGGACCCCAACTGTTATGTACATTGCATTCTGATTGCTCTTGCACTATAATTTCTCAGCGATTCTCCCTAGAGCATCTGCAAGCTTATCAAGTACAGCAACCAAGTTATTTGCGTGGTCTTTCTGCTGCTCCCGATCCAACTGGAAATTTATATTTTGCACTTCGAGCTGAGCGCTAAGCATCTTGCCATTTCTTTCTAAGACATCAATTAATTGATATTGCGAAGTTTCCTCCTCTCCATCTGTTGCTAACCGTTTCCTTTTCCGTTGTCCTTGAGATGCAGAACCCATTTCCTCTCCTTCTGTTGCTAACCGTTTCCTTCTCAATTCTCCTTGAGATGCAGAACCCATTTCGGGATTTGAAGCTTGCTGTTTTTCATTGTTCACACCTACAGAATAAAAAGAATGTGTAAACAAGTTAAATGTATAGTCATGCATCAGTTAACTCCTTAACATCATAAATGTTAAACCAGCACCTTTGATCTAAGAATTCCATAATCAAAGCTTGTGGCTAAGAAACAGTTATTTCAAAATCCTAAGCTATTACATGGAGCTCTAAGAATGACTTTTATCTAAGAATTTTCCATTTACGAATAAATTTTTTTGAAACATAATTAATCATACCATGTGAGGCATGTACAGAATTTGGACCATTGAGGAATAAGTTACGGCACGATTTAATATTGTGGAGAAGTTATTTTGTATCAACATAGCAGTTGACATGGTTCACTCATATATAAGGAACTTCGATCTATTTTATATTCTACAGATGCATGATTTATACCTGAGCTTTCAAGTAATTTCAAGATCCTTTTAAGTAAGCAATCACACGTTGGATGACTCTGTCCTATTCTATCAATTCCCGATTCCCATAATGAAATTCAGTACAATAAGGATATTATAGAAATGGGAAAAGAAAATAGTTATATATTAGCATTATTAAAAATTTCAAATGCAATAACAGAAAACTGATGTAAAAAATGAGCAAACAATCGACTGTCTACTCAGGTGCCTGATTAGAAATGCAGCTGCTGCAGGAATCAGAAGCAGCAACAGAAACAAAAGACCTAATATAAATATTGAACAACGTAACAAGCTGTCACACATAGATTTTAGCTGACTGAAGGTCTACAAGCTCCAAGTTCACTATATTCTGAAGATGGGGTAAATTATCATTGAAGCTTCCATGTTGTTGGGTTAGCCATCTTGTCATTGATGGCAGATTAAGTAAAACAGGCATCAGCCTTTGGGTTCACAGTTCACGGGAAAGGATCCTCTTATATGATATGAGATCATATGAGACGATACCAGTTGTCCATAAACAAATCAAAGATTATGGAGAGCGCATTAGGATAGAGAATGAGAAGAAATAACCATTATCTGTCAATGAATGGCTGAGATTGTGTCACATGACCTCAGGAGTCCGGTCATATGAGAGGATTTATTCCCAGGGCCCACTGCATCAAGATTGGATAGATGAGAATGCTAAATTCAGAACAGAACAGAACAGAACATAGAAGCCGAATTGGATCAAATATAAAGTTCAATTGAACATATTGCGACAGCTAAATGCTATTGCTAACTATATCATTGGAATCTTAAAACGATACATGTGATTCTTAATCGATCATTACATCCTTGGTGAACTCAACAAATTTTCGAGGCTGCTATTCTCATTTCCAATATCTCAAACAATCACATAAATGCGGTAAACAGGAATTCTATCTTGAGCATTACCTTCACCTTGGCAGCCACGGAGGAGTGGTTGATACTGCTTCTCTGTAAATCAGAAGAAAACATGAGCGAAAAAGTCCCAAACGGTAATCAGACAACATATTCCCAACTTCATAAGAGCAAGAGTAAACACGGCATAGCTAGAAGAAAAAGAAAATAGAGCCTCATGGCAGTAGGTGACTGGGACAAGATGGTAGTAGGTGCAGAAAAGCCACAAAAATGAAATAACAAGATAAAAGAGGAAGCCTCAACCAGCAGTATTCCCTAAATAAACAGAAGTGAATTGAACCTGAGATAGGAATAGGAGCAGGAATGTCTTTAGAAGGCGCCAAAACAGTCTTCTTCTCAGGAGTGGCACCCACTTCTTCTTGTTCAAAATCTGAGAACAAGCCATCCTCACCAACCGCGCTCCTATTACTATCATACAGGTGTGGCTCAGTGTAATCCTCATCCGCCACTCTTTTGTTGTCCTTGTCCTTGTCCTTGCCAACCGGCTCCATCACTGTTGGTGGAGTCGATGACAGAGCAAGAGCTAACGCCGGCGCCTGCGACCCTGAATCTAGAATATCATAGACCTCCTTGTCGAAAAATCCGGGCAATTTCCTCTCTCTCCTTAAATCGTTTCTCATGACCCAAAACGATTCCGTCTCCTCCCTTATTTGAGACTCCCATTCTTTGATCTTCTTGTAGTCTCCGGCCAAATTGCTCCACCTTTTCCGGCACTGAACTGGACCCCTGTTCACTCCATGCTTTCGGCAGTACGAAGACACCGATGCCCATTTCGGCTCCACCTGACCCGACCCGAATGGCAATCCCGCGGTGCGACCCCTCCTAAACTTGTTCTCTGCGTCTCTCTTACCCTGTATCAGAACCAGAATCTCCTGCCTTGTCCAGCGGGGCAGTCTCGGCGCTTTCCCTCCTTCATCTCCTCCGTCCGTCGACGCCGGCCGAGCATCCACGCCGTTACCGTTTCCGTCTGCTTCGCCGTCAACTGGGTTCATATTCTGACCCAACGATAATTGCTGCTCCAAAGCCATCAAGCTGAGGTTTTAGAAGGGCACGTGACTCAAAGGGGATGTTGATGTAGTGACGGCGCTTTTGGATGTCCGTTACGCCATCTGGGACAGAGGGTCAGCTCATCTTTCTCAGTGAGCAGGAAGAGAGAAAAGAGGTGCAGAAATGGACGAGAAAGAGAGGCTTTGTGGCATTTGTAATTGGGGTTTCAATTTTTCACTGGCTACATTATGCACTAAACAGCTTATTGACCTTTAACCATCGGATAAAAGCTTATTGACCCTTAACCCCATAATAAGGGTTTTCTATTATTATTTATTGGCTCGTATCTTTAATTAATCCTTTATTAATGAGATTTTCTTTTAGGGATAATTGGTATGGGAATTTTTTTTTTTTTCTGGAAATCTCAATTTTTTAAAATATGTTAAAATATTCAATTTATAATAATATCCATAAATTTAAAATTTAGAAAAATTCAATTTGTCGGAATTCCGATAAAATGCCGGCTACCAAACACGCCCATATTACAAAATACAAACGAGGATAAAGTTCATGGGATTGTTATAGTCATGAGGGATTTAGATAAATTATATTAGATGATGTATTTAATTTCTATTTATATAAAAAAAAATATGAAGGAAGAGTTAATTCGCCTCTTTAAAATTAAATTTTTTTCAAATATTCATTGGCACTTTTCTGATTCTAGATCATTTTTTACAAGATTTTTTCATTCAATTCAATCTTTGGTGCAACAATAGCACCAAAAATTTATTCCTCATTCACATTGAGAATTCTATGTTATCCTATTAAAAACTTGAGAATTATATTATCACATTTGATAATGGCTTTAATAACAAACTATTACATTATTTACAGTATTTTTTAATTTCTTTTTCGGTGATGTTGTGGGCGCTCAAACTTGTAAATGCTCGTGCAGTTCCGCCCCAATCTATGATTTGGTGGAAAATAATTTAATTTAAACAGTCTTTGCAAAATATGATTTGTTTTTTTATTATTTTAATTCTACCTCAAGGAAGGCTAATATTTTAGTTCGACCATTCCTACTTATTTTTTCTTCTATTTTATATTGCTTAAGGTCGATGCATAAGAATTTAAATTATTAAGTAACTCTGATCATAAGCAAAGTAACTTTATTTGATTGAATTGATCATTATTAGTGATATATTCAAAAATACTAATAAATTTTTTTCAATACTTCTTTTATTATTGAATAAATTATGTACTAATCCTACTAAATTTTATTAGTGAAAATGGAATGAAACTTTCCCGTCGATCTCACTATGTACTTGCAAGGCATTAGTGATCTTAACGTGTTTAACAAAATGTTCTACATATATATATTTTATAGTTTAAAAAATGATTTGTATCAATTATCTATTAATATAATATTTTAAAATTATATATTAATCTTTTACTTTGAAAGGAAACAATTTCTCAATCTCTTAAATTATATAATATATATATATATATATATATATATATATATATATATATATATATATAAATTATTTGTTTATCTTATATTGTCACTGTGCACACTCTATGCACACACCCCATGCATTGACTATATCATCTTTATTATTGTGCATAGTGATCTGCTGATCTCTAGGGTACCTCCCCCATAGATATATGAGAGAGGGCAAACAGATGTTATATTAACGTATCAATGTCTGATTTGACATCTCAATCTATCATATCATAAGAGTATGATAATAAGTCTTGTGAATTGTTATAAGGGAAAAGTTCATCAATGCCCATGTGGTTTGCTTCATAATCATTTATGCCCCTGTGGTTTTTTCTATCATATATGTCCCCGTGCTTTGTAAAAAATAAGAAACCACAGGGGCATATGTGATAAGAAAAAAAACACAGGGCATAAGTGATTCTGGAGTAGACCACAGGGGCATTGGTGAACTTTTCCCTTGTTATAATGATGTAGCACACAAAGTTGTCTCACTTACCTGATTCTTAAATGAGTTTTATAAGAGTTATGTTGTAGGAAAATTGATTGTGTTATGTTATAGAAATTCGTTTTGCGTGCCGGAGTTTTTTTTTCTGCGGGCCCCACAAAATGTTGTTAGTATAGAAAAAATTTTGTGGTCATGGTAAGTAATAGATGATAAACCCTTCTTAATTATGGATCAACATTCATGAAAAATGATTAATATTTTTAGGGAAATAGTATACTATAACTAGCATTAAGTTTATCATCTCTTTGGGGGCGTTTGGTATAAGAGAAATTTTTTTGATCCCGGAAAACAAATTTGCAGATAAATAGTTAGCAAATTTTTTTACGGGATAATTTGCAAAAAGATGCTTGGTAGCCCAAAAAATTTGACAGGAAACTTGGATTAATTTGACTAACTATGTTTGGTTGATTATAAAAAATGATGGGAATCTTTACCAAAATTACCAAATTACCCATATATTTTCTCTCACCCCTATGTTTATATCTATTGCTAAGGGTGTTTTTGTCTTAAAAACTTGGAGCCATTATTCCCCCACATTGGCAATTTATTTTTCCACATTTTTAATGGCAAAGTTGAACAATGTAAAATTGTGGCAAATAACTTGACTGCAAATTGAGTTTCCAATGGACAAACATTTCTTCCCCCTACCAAACAGAGCAAATTATTTTTCCATACCACACTTTCCTTGGCAAAAAAAATTTGCCTGCATACCAAACGCCCCCTTAATACCTTATTTGTAACTGTTAGACAGTGGTCAACAAAACATTACAAAATGAGGAAAGAGAGAGAACGTGGAGATGTGGTTGAAGAGAAAAAAAAAAAATTATATCAAATGACATTCGTTGATTTGATTTCATCCAACGGATATAAGAGAGGTGGTAAACTTATTTCGTATTGCCATTTGGTACGCGGTGTTATTCAGGATTCCGGAAAACTGAATTTTTCTAAATTTTAAATTTCTGAATATTATCATAAACTAGATGTAAAAATCATATTTTTGAAAATTGAGATTCCCGGACAAATAAAAATTTCTCCTGTAGCAAACGCCCCCTAAGGAAAACATCTCCTATATTCTTACTACTAATTTTTTCTGTCTACCTTTGCCTATCACTCTAAAACATCGTTAGATCAGAATCTTAACTAATATTTATCATTCTATCTCTTCTTGAAATCCTGATATAATGGTGTTAAAAGGTGATAGATAAAAGTAAGCAGAAAAAAAAAGTAGATAAAATAACATATCTCATATTTTTAATAGCTTCAATATTTTTCTTTTCTTCTTCGCGTACTTTAAACAGAAACAGTTGGACGTGTCTTACTTATAGCAAAAAAAAAACAAAAAGAACGAACCAATGACAGCAGTTATTTCATCAAAGAAGTTTTCTTCTTGATTTGGTATTCAATGTTCTTCATGAATCATGGATAAAACAGTGCTGCTCTGTTTTAATTACAACATGTTTTTTAACATTATTAAAAATCAAATATAAACAATATTCACAAGAAAAATTAATCCTATTTATTTATTTTCTCACAAGGCTTTGTTTGGGAGTTAGTTTTAGGAGGGGAAGAAAAAGAAGTGAAAGATTTTAGTAAACTCTTCTCTTGTTTGTGAGTTTAAAAAAATAAAGGGAGGGAATTGGGGATTTTTACTAAACTATCATTCTTCTTAAAATTAAAGTTCCCCAACTTGGGGATTTAAGGGGAAAAATATTAAAAATTACTTATCCACCCTTAGCATTAAAGTGTGAAAATTGAATCATTTTTAAAGGTGACATTATTAGAAAAGTCTCAAATAATAGAATTTATCGACAAAAAATATTTTGTCAAAAATAGTGATAATTTTTTTGATGAAAATCATGTACGTCAAAAATTTTCCATCAAAACTAAAGACAAAACTATATTTTGTCATAATCACAGACATAATTTTTTTACGAAAAAAATTCAGTCAAAAATAATTCTATAATTATGTCGAAACTTTCATAGAAAATTTTTGCGTCTAAAATTTTGACGAAACACATTTCCATTGAAAAGTTTCAACGTAAAACAATTACGTCAAAAATTTTCAGGGAAAACATTTCCATCGAGATTTTTCGCAAAAAATTT
Organism: Gastrolobium villosum; assembly: GCA_032173675.1. Lineage (NCBI taxonomy): Eukaryota > Viridiplantae > Streptophyta > Magnoliopsida > Fabales > Fabaceae > Gastrolobium > Gastrolobium villosum. The sequence continues at coordinate 123,991 of JAVKPL010003425.1, forward strand.
TGACGAAAATTTTTTAGTGTCAGATTTTTTATGGAATCTAAATTTCGTCAAAATATTTCACAAAAAAACATATTCCTTGAAATTTTTGACGAAAAATATTTTCATTAATTTTTTTAAAGAAACACATTTCCATCGAAAAATTTGACGGAAAAAAATTTCATCAAAATTCTGTAAAAAATTCAAATTTTGTCGAAAGTTTTCGACGAAAACATTTTAGTTAAACTTTTTGACAAAAAAAAAATTTAGTCGAAAATTTTCGACGAAAAATATTTCCATCAAATTTTTTGATAAATAAAACATTTCCATCAAAATTTTCAACGGAACACATTTCTGTCAAAATTCTTTACAAAATCTAAATTTCGGCGAAAGTTTCGAATAAAATTTTCCCTCAAAATTTTTTACAAAGCAATTTTCGTCAGAACACATTTCCATTTAAATTTGAACGCAAAATATTCCGTCAAAATTTTTTACAAAATTCTTTTTTCGTTTAAAACATTTGTTGGAGAAAATCATTTTCGTAAAAACTTTAACGTTTGACGGAAACTAAATTTTGATAGAAAATTTATTTTTGTAAAAATTTTCATCAGAGAAAAAATTTTGTTGCTTTTCGACGTAAAGTATTCCGACGAAAAAATAATTTTGTACAAATTTTCGTCGTTTGTAATGTAAAAATTTCATCAAAAATATGATCATTTTTAGTATTAGGAAAAGTACATTAATAATTTTGTTAGAAATTTTAAATTTAATTTAATTTGTAAAATATAATAATTATATTAATTTAAAAAAGGATAAAATAGTAAAAATATCTCGTTAATCCTCCATTTTTTTTTCTCTCTTACCTTGTTTTTTTAACTCCCAAATAAGGGAAGGGAATACCCTTCAATTTTTTTCCCTTCCTTTTCCTCCTTCTTCCTTGAAGCCCCTTCCTTCCCCTCGCCTCCAAACTCCCAAACAAAGCCTTTAAGAGTATTGGTGATCCAATTGTTGATATATTGCTACCTAGTAAATTAGTATAATTAAGGAATATTTCTTTAATTCCCTCTTCACCGTTAACCCTATTTGGACCTTCTAAAACTTTCTAGAATGTGGGCGTTTGTCTGGTCCATAACACGTGCAACAAACTTGAAGCAATGAGTGAACTCTGACTACGACTAAGCAAACTAAACCAATCCTACTGTACTTTGTGAGTGAGCTCAAGTCACATAATTCCCATCTCACTATCATGACCTGAATGAGCACAAACTTCAGAAGGCCCCTCGGAGTGTTTGTGTCAATTCATAAATGGTTCCTTTCCAGTAAATGATCTCCTTCTTTTCTACTACAGCAAGTTCAACCTTCTCCTCGGTCATTGTGCTTACATCCTCAGCTACTTTTGCAACAGCAGTGAAAGCACTTGACACCCATGAAGCTCTAGTTGATACGTAAGGATAGCTCACGATACTACTTGCCTTCTGCTCATCAACAATAGCAGACTTGGTCTTTTCAGAAACTTGAAACTTCTAATCCATCTCTCTCACCTTCTCATTGACTATAGCTGTAATGCTTAGTTTACCTCTCAAATCCATTTTACGATAAATGGAAGCAACTGCGTCAGAAGCATTTGAGGTCAAGCATTTGACGTTCATCAAAGGATTTTGCCCTCTTGATTGCAACCTTTCCCAATATGAAATCCTTGGCATGTTGGGAATCGTATAGAAGAGCATAACAAAAAATAGATCATTGAAATACTAAACTACCCTTATACCTAATATTTAATACTCCCCCTCAAGATGGAGAATAAACAGAGAACTTCCATCTTGAACAAGAAAATTCAAGAAAACATAATAGCCAAATTACATGATCATCAGCTAGTAAAGAAATAGTGCTGGAATGAACATCAGCTATAATGTGATGGAATGGACATCAGCTATAAAGGAAGGAAGGGCTGGGATGAACATCAGCAACCTAATATGAACTGCCGGGATGGACATCGGCAAAATCAACTGCTCTGAAATGAACTTCAGCAACATGAACAATGCTCCCCCTGAATAGGAAGCCAAAATAATGACAAAAATAAACCAAATACAAGCCAAATCAGACTTGAATAACACGACAAACATATGTGGGAATAAAATCAAAAGTGGCCAAATACAAGCCATAAACAGTCCATCAGAAAAATCAAAAAACACCAAAAAAATTTATAATGATGCATTGCAGTTAAATCCATGAGCTCCGTGAATCTTCATGGACCTGCAAAAGGAGAAGATTCTAGAGAACAGGGAGATAGAGTTGAAAATAAAAAATATATCACAGAAGAAGAAGAAAAAAAAAACGTAGATATGAAAGGAGAAAAAAAAATGGATGATGTTTGAAACGATCTGAAACGAAATGTGAAATGTCAACGAAACATAAAAAAAACGTAGATACGAAATAAAGGAAAAAAAATTCCAAATCTGAAACGATTTGAAAAGGAAACTGCAGGAGAAGAAGAAAAATGTAGATCTGAAATGTGAACCATCTGGAACGGTCATAGGGATGGATGAAGCGGTCGAAGATTGAGTCGCGGTCGGAGATGATGACCGGAAAATAAAAAAGAAGCAGCCGGAAAAGAGAACGCGGCCGGAGAGAAAGATGTGGCGAAGGACCATGGAGGTCCGACGAGCAAGAAAATGAAATAAATCTAAGAGATCTAGAAGTCGCCGGAGAAGATTGTTGGTTTAAACTTTATTTAATTAAAGAAAATAGAAAATGAAGAGTCTTATGGTGAAGGGATGTGTCCTTAGGAATTTGTTAGTGGACATTAATGAGTTTAGAGTTTCTATGAAGTAGTCTTTATTGTGTTTAGTTTTCCTAAGTTGGTTATTAGTCTTTTGCTAATGTTTATAAATAGCACCATGTAAACCATTGTAAAGTGGCTTGGCATATACAGTAATAGAAAGAGGTATATTCAGAGACTTATGTGTGTTTGAATGTTTGTGAGAAACACCATTAGAGGACCTGTGAATTACAAATTGGTATCAGAGCTTGAGCCAATGGAAAATATGAGTAATAGTCTGCCAGTGCCCCGCCTGACAAAGGTGAACTATGAAAACTGGAGTATCCAAATGAAGGCCCTTCTACGAGCTTATGACAGTTGGGGGTTGGTGCAAAATAGGTTCGTAGAACCTGATACAACGGAAGGATATTCAGCAAATCAACTCAAGCAATTGAGTGTGTTGAGATCAAAGGATGCAGCGGCACTATTTATGATGTTTCAAGCCGTTGAAGGAAGCGGTGGTCTTGAAAAGATTGGAGATGCGACGACGGCAAAGGAAGCATGGGATATATTGGAGACGACTTACAAAGGCGCGGACCGTGTGAAGCAGGTCCGACTTCAAACTCTAAGAGGAGAGTTGGAGGGGATGAAGATGAAGGAAACCGAAGGAGTGTCGGACTTCATCACCCGGGTTCAAACCGTAGTGAACCAGTTGAAACGAAATGGAGAGGTGTTGACCGATTCCAGATTCGTTGAAAAAATTCTGAGGTCGTTGACAGACGACTTCGAGAACGTGGTATGTGCAATTGAGGAGTCTAAGGACTTGGCTATGCTCTCTGTTGAAGAGCTAGCAGGTTCTCTTGAGGCGCATGAACAGCGCAAGAAAAAGAAGAAGGAAGAGACACTGGAGCAAGCACTTCAGTCAAAAGCAAATATCAAGGATGAAAAGGCACTCTACTCTCAGAATGTCCGAGGTAGAGGTCGTGGACGAGGTGGACGTGGAAATGGCCGAGGAGGTCGTGGCCGAGGTCAGGAGGTGAAACATGAAGAAAGAGCTGAGACGAGTCAGCAAAATTGGAGAGGTAGAGGACGTGGTCGAGGTGGAAGAGGTCGATGGACAAACCAAACAAACGTGGAATGTTACAAATGTGGGAAGTATGGACATTATTCAAGAGATTGCAACTCGGACAAGTGTTATAACTGTGGCCGAGTTGGGCATTTCGCTAAGGATTGCCGAGATGAAAGAAGAGTTGACGAAGCTTCAAACCTCACTGCAGAAGGAGAAATAAAAGATGGAGTTCTGATGTTAGCACATGGTGAAACTAGCTCGAAGGTTGAGTCGGAATGGTACCTGGATACTGGAGCCAGTAATCACATGTGTGGTTACAAACATTTGTTCAAGGAGTTGAGAACGGTGGAAGCTGGACATGTCTCTTTTGGAGACGCGTCCAAAATTGATGTGAAAGGCCGAGGTACGATCTGTTTCTTGCAAAGAGATGGACGAATTGGTACAATTCGGGACGTGTATTACGTGTCTGGGCTCAAAAGCAATATTCTGAGCATTGGACAATTGATGGAGAAAGGCTACTCGGTTCTAATGACAGACCGAGTTCTGCTGTTGAAAGACAAACAAGGGCGTCTGATAGCCCGAGTTCAGATGGAGAAAAATAGAATGTACAAGTTGAGTCTGAGGAGTATGGAGGTTGGTTGTCTGCAAGCCGAGGTGGAGGATAAAATGTCGCTGTGGCATCGACGGTTTGGACACCTTCATTATGGTGGTCTGACCGAGATGATGAAGAAGAACATGGTGGTGGGACTGCCAAAGATTAACTCTGAAGGAAATTTTTGTGAGGACTGCGTATTGGGAAAACATGCGAGGAGCCCATTCCAAAGGATGGCGAGATACCGAGCTAGGCAGCCTCTGGAATTAATTCATACCGACCTGTGTGGACCCATTACTCCAGGGTCATTCAGTGGTAAGAAGTATTTTGTCACGTTTATTGATGATTTTAGTCGAAAGACTTGGGTGTATTTTTTGAAGGAAAAATCCGAGGTGCTAGAGGCATTTAGGAACTTTAAAGTGATGATAGAAAATGGTACTGGGAGGTACATCAAGTCGGTCCGTTCAGACCGAGGTGGGGAGTACGTGTCAACAGCTTTCAAGAAGTACTGTGAAGAACATGGGATAAGGCGGTTCCTGACCGCACCGTACTCGCCCCAGCAGAATGGAGTAGCTGAAAGAAAGAACCAGACTATCCTGGATATGGTCCGATCTATGTTAAAGACGAAAAACATGTCAAAAGAGTTCTGGGGAGAAGCTGTACAATGTGCAGTGTATGTGCAGAACAGATGTGCACATTCAAATTTGAATGACAAAACTCCGCAAGAAGCATGGAGCGGATTGAAGCCCTCAGTGGGTCACTTTAGAGTTTTTGGGAGTGTTGCTTATGCACACATACCGGATCAGTTGAGAACAAAACTAGATGATAAGAGTAAGAAGTTTGTGTTTATTGGTTATGATGAGAAGACGAAGGGATACAAGTTGTTGGATCCAATTAGTAAAAAGGTGCTAGTTAGCCGAGATGTGAAAGTAAATGAAGAAGATGCTTGGGACTGGAACAGTCTATCAGGGGACAATGTGGAACCCGGAAATAGATCAATTGAGGTTAAACAACCTTCAACCTATATCCCTGAAAATCCTGAAGTTTCTGATGGTGAAGAAGAGTTGAGACAACCAAGGATGAGGAGTCTACAAGATCTGTATGATTCCACCAGTGAAGCACACCTGGTATGTTTGTTAGCAGACTCTGAGGAAGTGAGTTTTGAAGAAGCAATTCGAAATGTGAAATGGCAATCAGCCATGGAGGAGGAAATTAAAGCAATAGAAAAGAACAAGACGTGGGAGTTAGCCGAGCTACCCAAAGGAAGTCGGCCCATTGGTGTGAAATGGGTGTACAAAAAGAAAATGAATGCTAAGGGGGAGATCGAAAGATATAAAGCCCGGCTGGTGGCGAAAGGGTATTGACAGAAGGCCGGCATTGACTATGACGAGGTGTCCGCACCCGTAGCAAGAATGGAGACTATCAGGCTGTTAATTTCTCAAGCAGCCCAGTTCGGATGGCCGATCTATCAGATGGATGTGAAGTCGGCATTCTTAAATGGAGTACTCGAAGAGGAGGTGTATCTGGAACAACCTCCGGGATTCATGAAAGCAGGACAAGAAAGAAAAGTGTTGAGACTGAAGAAAGCTTTGTATGGATTGAAGCAGGCCCCAAGAGCCTGGAACACAAGAATTGATAATTACTTCAAGAAAGATGGACTTGAACAATGTCCGTATGAACATGCACTCTATGTGAAGAAAAACGGAAGTAAAATTCTACTTGTTGCTCTATATGCTGATGATCTGATTTTCTTGGGTAATGATGAAGAGATGATTTAAGATTTCAAGAATAAAATGACGAAGGAGTTCGAGATGACGGATCTCAGTTTGATGAAATATTTTCTTGGTTTGGAGGTCAGACAAGACAAATCTGGGATTTTCGTTTCTCAGGAAACCTATGCAAAAGGAATTTTAGAAAAGTTTAAAATGAGTAATTGCAACCCGGTTTCAACCCCTATGGAACCCGGTGTTAAACTTTCAAGATATGATGGAGGTGAAAAGGTAGATCCGAGTGTTTATCGGAGTCTAGTTGGAAGTCTAAGGTACTTGACGTGTACAAGTCCGGATCTGTGTCTGAGTGTTGGAATAATAAGCCGATTTATGGAAGAGCCGAGCTATACTCATTGGAAGGCGGCAAAGAGAATTTTAAGATATGTTCATGGAACAATCTCGCAAGGACTTCATTACTCGAAGTCGGATAAGTACAAACTGACAGGATATTCGGATAGTGATTGGTGCGGAGATGTTGATGACAGGAAGAGCACGGCTGGCTATGTATTTTTCATGGGAAACACGACATTCACGTGGGTGTCAAAGAAGGAACCTATTGTGACTTTATCTACATGCGAAGCCGAGTACGTTGCTGCTTCCTGGTGTGTTTGTCATGCAATTTGGCTGAGAAATTTACTGAGCAAGTTGGAGCAAGAGCAAGTCGGTTCAACTGAAATCCGTATTGACAACAAATCTGCGATCGAGTTAGCAAAGAACCCGGTCAACCATGAAAGAAGTAAGCATATTGATGTCAGTTCCATTTCATCCGAGATCAAGTCAAAGAAGGAAAGGTGGAGCTCACTCATGTTGCAAGCCGAGATCAAGTTGGAGATATTTTCACAAAGCCCCTGCCGACGTTGTTGTTTGAGAATTGCAAGAAGAAGATGGGAATGAAGGACGGCAGAGATATTAAAGTTTAAGGGGGAGTTTTGTTGGTTTAAACTTTATTTAATTAAAGAAAATAGAAAATGAAGAGTCTTATGGTGAAGGGATGTGTCCTTAGGAATTTGTTAGTGGACATTAATGAGTTTAGAGTTTCTATGAAGTAGTCTTTATTGTGTTTAGTTTTCCTAAGTTGGTTATTAGTCTTTTGCTAATGCTTAAATAGCACCATGTAAACCATTGTAAAGTGGCTTGGCATATACAGTAATAGAAAGAGGTATATTCAGAGACTTATGTGTGTTTGAATGTTTGTGAGAAACACCATTAGAGGACCTGTGAATTACAAAGATGACCAACAAAGAACACAGATCTGGAAAACGCATGGATATTTGGCGTAACCAGACCAGACCGGATGCCGGAAAACATGCACGGCGAAAAAGTTGCCAGAAAAGTCGATCGAAAGAAAAGAAAAGATAAAAGCTGATATAAAGAGAGAAGAAGATTGATGAATAGTGATGATGGAAAACGAAAAAAGCAAAAAATAAAAATCAAATGAAACAGATCTGAAAGGAAAAAAGAATAGCTTTGATGATAAAAAAAAAACACAGATCGGGATCAGATCCGGAAGAAAGGAAACAAAGAGAAAAAAAATTTGCAGCGGAATCTCCATTCATGGAGGATAAAAATCCTCTGATACCATATTAGAAGGTAAAAGAGAGAAAAGGAAAAATATTGATTTCATTGATTGTGGTGATTGATTTGTACAATGAGTGAGCTCTTATATAGAAGAGCATAACAGAACATAGATCATTGAAATACTAAACTACCCTTATACCTAATATTTAATAGAACCCAAAACGTTAGCAAATGTTTGTTATACAGTATAGGATAACGTCGTATGGTATAAGACATGATTATATAAAATCTGATTAAATTATAATACTATTCAGTATTTGGCGTGACATAGTATAAGATAATCTATTGTATAAGATAATAGGATTCGCTTTTTCTATAGTCAATGTAGAAAAAACTTATCTACAGTGAGCCCAAAACGACGTCGTTTTGAGGCGAAAATCAAAGTATTTTTGTAATTATAATTTATTTCAGGGTTATAATAGTCTTTTTCATTATAATTTTTTAATTTTTCAACCCAAAACAACATTGTTTTGGGAGCGAATGTAGATAATTTATCTACCTTCAATTCAGAAACATTAAAGCCAAGATAATATCATCCGGTGTTTGGTAATGCACGATATGATATTAGAAAGGACAAAAATAAATATTTTTTACAACAATATCCTTTAATAAAGAATTTATATATTTCTTCCAAATATGTCATGTGATATTAATTTTTACAAAAAAAATTGATCAATATATCCAAAAATATATATTAATTTTTATAGAAATAAAAATCTTCAATATTTTAAAAAAAATATATGACTACTATATATATTAAATTAAAAAATCAATGGATTATATATTTTTTTGGTATGTTTGTACAGAATATATTGGGAAAAAATATAAAAGAGGGCAAAATTTTCATTCATCAACATCATCAACAACACATTTATCCCAAATTAATTGGGGTCGGTGGTAGATGAACCCAAATAAAAGATACGAATTGAAAAAAGATAATAAATAAATAATTAAAATAATATATATATATATAAATAATTAAAATAATATATATATATATATATATATATATATAAATATAAAGGTAAAAAAGAAAGGGAAAAGAAGAAGAGGGAGAAGTGAAGGGGAAAATGACTAAAATGTACCATCTGGAACATAGGAATAACAATGGGTCTAACCCTCCACCATATTTATAGCTTTTCTCCATTCCGTTCTAAGCATACCGTCCGCCAATCTATATCTCACTTCATTAAATCTTGTTTTACTACCTTCCACCAAGTAAGTTTCGGTCTACATCTACCTCTTTTTGTGTTGAGCTCTTGGTAACACACTTTTGTTCTTACGGGAGCATCCAGGGGCCTTCTCATTACGTGCCCAAACCACTTCAATTTATGTTCTCTCATCTTCTCAGCCACTGGTAGTACTTTTACCTTTCGTTGAATATTTTCATTTTTTATCTTATCCATCCTCGTATAACCACACATCCACCTTAACATCCTCATCTCTGCTACTCCCATTTTATGCTCATGTTGCCTATGTGCTGGCCAGCATTCAGCTCCATATAGCATTGCAGGTCTTACTGCTGTTTTATAGAATTTTCCTTTTAACTTAAGGGGGATTTTGCAGTCACACAAAAACCCAGATGCACTGCGCCATTTCATCCACCCTGCTTCTGATTTTATGATTTACATCCTCATCAATCTCTCCACCTGTTTGCAAAATCTAGCCCAGATATTTAAAGGCGTCTTTCTTGGGTACCTCTTGACCACTTAGATGCACGGGATCTTTGTCTACATCTCTTACCAGAGAAAACTCACACTTCCGATACTCAGTCTTACTTCGACTTAATGTGAATCCTTTAGATTCCAATGTGCTTCTCCACAATTCAAGTTTTCTATTAACACCATCCTTACTCTCATCAATAAGCATAATATCGTCTGCAAAAAGCATATACCATGGCATTTTCTCTTGAATATCTTTTGTTAGTTCATCCATAACTAAGGCAAAGAGATAAGGACTTAGAGCCGACCCTTGGTGTACACCTACCGTGATAGGGAAATCACTTGATTTTCCGTTACAAGCTTTCACACATGTAGTAGCCCCATCATACATGTCCTTGATTGCCTTTACATACTTTGATGGTACATTTTTCTTCTCCAGAACCCACCATAAAACTTTACTTGGGACCATATCGTATGCTTTCTCAAAGTCTATGAATACCATATGTGAGTACTTCTTCTTTTCTCGATATCTTTCCATTAGTTGTCGCATCAAGAAAATGGCTTCCATGGTACATCTTCCTGGCATAAATCCAAATTGATTTACAGAAACCTTGGTATCTCTCTTCAAGCGATGCTCAATAACTCTCTCCTACAACTTCATAGTATGGCTCATTAGCTTAATGTCTAATTTTTTTTTTTTGGTAAACAGTAAGTAAATTTTTTTAATCATGAAACATTCTAAATTTTCAATTACTTTTTATTTATCTTTATAAGTATTATATAACCTCTTAATTTAAAAATAAAACTTTTACCAACCCTTCTCTTAATAAATAATCTCATGCAGACTGATAAAGTTGATATATTTTTAGAAATAAATATTTGCAAGGCTCACTTCACAAGATATTGCAATACAACAAAATACGATAAGACCGAAAGAAAAGTATCTACAATTGTGTAAGATATGCACAATGGCTTCTGACATGTTCATAACAAATTGAAAATCATCAGAACAAATATGTGGTGCACTTGCGTTGAACAGTACAACAGGCGATCATGTCCAGCTTGATTTATCTACGGTCTCCATATGCCTTGTTGGATATGGAACCTTGCTTGAAACAGCTGCTTGAGAAGGAACATGATCTTTCTCTCTAGTTGTTCGAAGTTCCTAATCAATTAGGAAAGCTAGTCATTTAAGGAAGTTGAAGTTTGAATCTATCTCCATTGGATGAGGTTCACATGTTGGTGGATTCACCAATTTGGTGGGGGAAATAGGCAGCTCTGTGTATCATGTTTGATCTCCTTTGCATTTTCAGTTGCAAGGAATAGGTCTTTCAGTAGTTCGGATGCAGACAATCTCATGGATGCTGGAACTAGACACTAGCTTCTCTATAAATTGCTTCAGCATAGGATCATTTACTTTAGCTCTCCGAACGAACGTATGGTAGAGGAAAAATTTATTTATTTATTACCAGGGAAATACAATTATAAAGAATATGAAGAGAACGTGAATTTGATATGAGAGTTAAAAAAAAAAAAAATTGTTTGGTAGACCAAGATTTTACCAGAAAAATTGGATTAAATTTGCTGAATCTATATTTGGTTGAAAGTAAAATATTGATGGAAAAATGGGTTAAAATTATGAAATAACCCTTAATATGAAACCAATCTATACTCGGCCACAGATTTACTCTTGCATGGTTCACTTATCTCCAAAGCAAAAATCAAATCTGTAACTGCATCTCCCAATTTATTTGTTTTATCTTTTCCAACTTCTGTACTATCTGACATTAATATAACTGCTAGTCCACTGGCTGAACCAAACTTACCAGAACTGCATAAGCCAACTTTACAAGCATCAGAGCCCAGTTTAGGTTCTTTCTTAATGTACATGCATCAGAAACCACATTTACATCTTCAAGATCTATTTTTGTCCTATTAATTTCCTTTGATTTGTTCAATTTAGCTGAAACATTCTGAACTTGAACAGGAGTAGATTCATCATGGTATGTGTTCATGACATATGAAGGAAGGTCCTCATCTGTTTTAGTGCCAGACATACCAGTATCAACAACACAAGCATCATCTGTGTCACTCCTGCAATCATTTGCATCATCATTCACCGGGGATCCAACATTTATAGGTACGGGGCGTATGAGATCCAATCCAAGGCATTTTCAAGCCTTGCTAAAGAAAACTTTGCACTGTTCTTGGGACCTGTCAGTTGCTCTGAACCATACTGAGAGGGGATGCATTTAGCCAGTTATTGTCAAATATCGCATTGGAAGTGGGTATCTTGAACAGTGTTTTTCATCCATTTTCCCACACAATCGTGAAATGATGGGCAACCAAGTTTGTTAGGAAAATTTTGTAATCTCTTTAACCAAACATGGACACACATAAACCCAATCTCAGATGCTTAGGTATCCTCACAAAAAACTCCTACCAAACACCGCCTGAAAGTAAAAAAAACCATTGATGAAAAAACAAAAACAAGATAAATCAACCTAAATAAGTTAAAAAAACAGAATAAAAGTAAAACAACATGGAACTCTTGATGAACTCAATTGACTGCAGACTTACAGAAGTAACTTTCTTATATATATATATGTGCCAGATTTGTACGTTTACTACAAGAATATTGGTTTTAAGAGCCAATTATATTTGCATTTTTAAAATGCCTCTACATGCTTGGTTCGTTAATTCATGAACCGCCCTTTTATTTTAACTGCCTTCAAATGAAAATCTAAGGCAGTTATTTTAAACACCTCCAAAAAGATATTCTAAGGTGGTTATTTAGCTGCCTCCAAATAATGTGTAACCACCTCCAAATAGTTAAAATTATATAAATTTTTAATTTTTAATATTAAAATTGTTATTTTTAAAATAATTTTTGAAAGTGATTAGTTAATACAATTTTTATTTAAAAAAAATCTTTTTAAAAGTTAATATATTTTTTATTAGTTGAATATGAATAGCTTATTGAATTTTGTATATGTGTGTTTTAATGTGGGTTGTTATATAGAAGGAAATGGAGAAAGATGAACAAAGGCCATCCAAATTCCAATGTGGGACTTCAAAGTGAAGGTGAGATCTTTTTTCCATGTGCAACAACCATCTTTAAAAATTTATATATAACACCAGATGATTCAACTTAAAAATCTGAACAGTCAGATTAAAGTATTACAATAGTAGAACACACTGACCAAATTTGAGGACGATCCAACAGTTGAACAAAGAGATCACCCTCTTTGAATATCACTGTCTAATTGACCATGAACCGCATCTAAATATGCTTTGGAGGCGGTTATTTAACCATCTCTAATGTATATTTTGTGGTAGTTGACATAAAATCGCCTCTAAATGTGTACTAGAGGCGGTTAAAATAATTGCCCCCACTATTATGGTCATTTTGATGAATTTGAGATTTTGTAACTGATACATGATATTATTGTTATTATATACCAAAAAAACAATTCAATCAATGTTGTTGTATACATAGATTTCCAGATGCACAATCAGACAGAGCACAAAACTTGACACAGCTTTGGAACCAATCCATTAAGAACTCACAATCGGTTGGTTTTTGAAAGGAAACTGCAATAAAATTTATTTGTGACATAAAGGATTGTAGGGAGGCAATAATGTATATTATGATAATTGTATCCTCTTAAATGATTTAAATAACATCATGTTCAACCTTGTTTTAATGTTTGGTGTAATTAGTCTATGACATGTGTTACGTATGCCATTATCAAGGGCATCGAATCTGCTTTCAACTGATGGTACAAAGGCTGTAAGAAATGCACAAATTCAGTATTTGCGGATTTTGGCAAGTGTTATTGAAGAATTTGTGACATCCATCTGCCCACTTATTATTCCAAGTAAGTCTTTGTATTCATTATCGTCATGCCTTACAAAATGCTTTATAGTCCTAACTTTCATTCATCCAAACTTAATCTGACTTCTACTTGCAGGTTCAATCTGCAGTCAGGGTGGTTGACGGCATAGACTCTGCTTCGTTTGTTTTGTTTGACAAAGATGCAACAACCTGTTATGCATTACAGCTGCAGAATTGCGTGAACAACATTTTCAAACGGCAAGTTTTATGTGTCTTATGGGTTTACTATTCATTTATTTTGCTTGTCTTAACACACCAATTAACTGGTAATTTGCATATTTGATTTTAGGGTGGTGACTTGGACAAATACCCTCAAGAGCTTGATGCTCTGATTGACAAGTCATATATGTTTAAAGTTAATGTCAAGAAAAACAATATTGATTCTTATGAGGAATTTGCTTACCAAGTGATTCATTATCTTTTTTAGCAAAGCATAAGATCTCCGCCTATAGCTTATAGAATTTGGACAGAGGGAAGAATCTGGATAAAAACTTTGTTTGTTAAATCTTCCCATCTGTTGATGCTTTCTCGAGGTAATGACTATAACCAGCTCTTCCCCTTGTCTCTCAATGAGAATGAAAAAAACCTCAATACCCCACAAAGCTCTTCCTCAGGGTGGTTGACGGCATAGACTCTGCTTCGTTTGTTTTGTTTGACAAAGATGCAACAACCTGTTAGTTACCTGAGTGAAGTCCAATTATGAATAACCTGAGGAGAAGCTTTGTGGGTATCACAAAATCTATTGGCATTATAAATTTTTGAATTTTTTTAAATAAAACTACGGAAGGTCATAACTTTTGACTCAGGTATCCGAATCAGGTGCTTTTTTATTTCACATAAGATCTCCGCCTATAGCTTATAGAATTTGGACAGAGGAAAGAATCTGGATAAAAACTTTGTTTGTTAAATCTTCCCATCTGTTGATGCTTTCTCGAGGTAACGACTATAACCAGCACTTCCCCTTGTCTCTCAATGAGAATGGAAAAAACCTCAATACCCCACGAAGCTCTTCCTCAGGTTACCTGAGTGAAGTCCAATTATGAATAACCTGAGGAGAAGCTTTGTGGGTATCACAAAATCTATTGGCATTATAAATTTTTGAATTTTTTTTAATAAAACTACGGAATGCCATAACTTTTGACTCAGGTATCCGAATCAGGTGCTTTTTTATTTCACATAACTTTTCGAGAGCTACGCGTTGGAAAAGTTTTGTAGATTTTTTTTTTGAACATATACTTAAGTAAATGCCCATATACTTGAGTACATGCCTAGGAACAACAAATACTCGAGTATCTGGGTCATATACTCGGGTATATGTTCATGAGACTTGATATACTTGAGTTTATGGTCATATACTCGAGTATATTGGTCAAACAGGAGCAAATTGATGTATAGTTTTAGAACATCGGCAAAATGGTACTTTTTAAATGAAAAGGACACAATGGTCAAATAGCCTATGATCTTCATACTTTAAAAAATGAAATCACATATCAACACAGTAGATAAATCAATAGGTGAATTTAAACTTTAAGCATACTTAAAATTATATATCAACACAGTAGATAAATGACAGGGAAAAGTTGGAGAAGGCGTTGAAATACAGCAAACAACCAAGTTCATTTTCATTTTCTCGTTTTGGTTTCGGTTTCCCTAAGTTTTCTCAGTAACCAAACATCATAGCACAACACAAACAAATAAATTGATAATTAATAGAGAGCGAGAAAGCTAACCTAAATGATGTGAAGTTCTACGAAGTGTGAATGCTTTTTTTTGGTTCGAGTTTTAGAGATGATGAAAATGGAGGTTCTGTAGTTTTCTAAGAGAGAAAGTATGTGTTGTGAAAGAGATAAGAAGAAGAAAATGGGAAGAAAAAGAACGGGGAAGAGCATGAGAAAAATGGAGTGGAATTAACTTAATACATTATATTGATGTATTAAGGAATGCTGTTGTATAAACTTATATACGATATTCACACTAAACAACTGAAAATGTCATAATATATGATATAAGCTTATACTATCAGACCTTATACATAACACCAAACAAGCCCTTAAGTTCCATTTCTTGTCATAAGTAACTAATATTTTTTGTCTTGTATTTGTTGACATCAAACTTAATTTATTAAATCATTGGAAAATCATTTTTAACATTAATAAATTTTATAAATAATATAATGATAGATTAAATTTCAATAATATATTCAGTCCTTAACAACAACAAAAAAATACGGTTTACAAAAAAAAAAAATTAGAGTAAACTCTTGCTCCTAATTCGAATTCTTTAAAAATGTAAGGATTTTATTTGTATCAAGTAACAGCAAAATCATATTACTTCCTACTCTCACAATAAATGAGCTATTTTTATTTTAATTTTTGGTTTCACCTAGTGGGTCCCGCTTTTAATGAGTGCCCAGGAATCAAATCTTGTTGTACAATTACTTGCCCAAAATGTAATCGCTCAGGAAACTTAATGAAGACTCAATTAAATCGTTAAAAGAGAATTAATGTGGATTTTTTTTTTATATGAGAAGAAAATATGAATTGAGATTTTACTCTAAAATAAAATATCTGGACACAAAGTGCAGATAGAGACAGAGTATTCGATGCTAGAAGCAGTGCATCTGCGACCACTACTCGAATATGATTAATTGGTGACCAGAAGAAAAACTAAAATAGTTATTATTAAAGTCGTGTAATTCAATTTGAGACTGAAACCCCCAAAAGGCAAAATCGGAACATGGCATTGCGAGGATTGAGTACGGTGGCAGGCGCGGTGGCGGTAAGGCCGCCTAGTGTCCGTTCCAGTGTAGACAGCAGCACATCCAGGTTTTGTTTTGGCGGTCGGATTCTTTCTTCGGGAGCATCAGGCTGCAGAATCAGAATTGGGTCGGTACGGTGTAAAGCTTTCGGAGAAAACCGGCAAGGTTCCTTGGAAGAAACCATAGTTTATGAGGGTATTTATGGCCCCTGGACCATTGATTCCTCCGATGTTAGAGAGGTGTTCACCTTCTCCTCGTTTAATTTCGATGCAGAGTAGATAACCTGCCATTTCCAAGCACCGATGTTTATTATTTCTGTTTCCCGTTGAATCTATCTCCGATTTTCTTACTGTGGATTCATTAATTAGTTAGCTGCAATAATTAACAGGATTTATATTATTTGATAGAACTTTTGAACGCGATATTTTTTTTTTTTCTTTTTTTTTACAGTTGAAAACGCACTACATGAAAACTCGTGTGCATTACTTACATTTACTGCTTAAAAGCAATTCTCTTATGATATGTATGTATGGGGCTGGCTATGACAGGTAATATTATACAGATCAGGATTGGTGACAGCTGCTGCATCATTCGTCGTGGCCGCATCTGCTGCCTTTTTGCCCAATAACTGGTCATTAAGTGCTACACTCGGGCAAAACCTTGATTTTTTTTATGTTCTTGGGTCTGGTGGATTGGGTTTATCATTACTCTTGATTCATATCTATGTGTCTGAGATCAAGCGCGCCCTACAAGCACTATGGGGGCTTGGCGTTCTTGGATCGGCTACAACCTACATCACCCTTGCTCAACCAGCTAATAAAAATCTAATACAATATGTTGTTGATAACCCATCAGCTGTTTGGCTTGTCGGTCCTCTTTTTGCCGCCTTGACAGGACTTGTCTTCAAGGAAGGTAATGCTTAATCTATCTTTCTTTTTACCCATTAAATATCAATTTCAAAATAAAATTATCTTCTATTCTCTAAACAGGACTGTGCTATGGCAAGCTAGAAGCTGGAGTTCTCACGTTTGTCATCCCTATAGTTCTTCTTGGGCATCTGGTATTCGTTTTTTTTTTTTTTTTTTTGGCTCCTCTAAAGTAATCCATTAAACAGATTGCCCATTTAATTTAAGATAGTTATTACCGTGGTTCCTTTGAATTGGGCTAATCGTGTCTTTATCAAAGACATTGGCTACGCAAATTTATTTTTCTATTTCTTTCAAAACTTTTATGCCTAAAACAAATCATGTATCATATTTCTTGCAAGGCTATTATTTCTTGGAATCCATGCATTTCTCAGTGTCCTTTGAACCTTATATTATGGACACTGCATCTTTTTTGCTTGCACCAGTCAAGCAGATAATAAGGATTGCTATTTTCCTCAATGTGGACAAATTTACTACAATATTTGCAGACTGGTTTGATGGATGATGGAGCTAAACTTACTTTACTTGCTTCGTGGATGGCTCTTTTTGTGATATTTGCCGGAAGGAAGTTCACTCAGCCCATCAAGGTAAATTTTGTTTCACTTTGATGATTTGTGTTTATAAAAGTCTATATCTTCGGTCCATTCACAAAATTCCCTGATATCGGTCTCGTGTTTTACATCAAGGATGACATCGGTGACAAGTCCGTTTTCATGTTCAATTCTCTCCGTGATGACGAAAGGAAGGCCTTGATTGAGAAATTAGAGCAGCAAAAAACTCAGTATTAAGTGCATCTTGAGATGGACTGGTTTTAACAGGATGTAGGAAAATTTTGAAAAGATGATGGCACGCTTTGCTCTGTGAGCACAGCCTTCAATACACTCTTAGAAGGAACTAGTTCCAGCCCCTCCCCTAGGAGTACGATGTCAACAACAACAAGAAGCATTTTCCGGTTCTTTCTTTCATATGTAAAAATTGCATGCTATGTTGGCTAATAGCCTAATACACATATTTAGGGGCCTTGTCCTCTGGAATTGAAAATGCGGGGTTAATTCTAAGCACGCCTTCTTTTCATGATGAAGTGTTTCATTTTAGTTCCTATAATAATTAAAAAGTATTAAATTAATTTAATCAATATGCTTAGTAAAATAAAATAAAAAACTTCTTCATAGAAATTATATGTTTGTTTTTGGGGTAAATCATGTTATTGTTTGATTGAATAAGTTACACGAATTAAGAATTAAAAATACACGAACTTTTGCGATATTTTACATTTTTTATTTTTTGGAAATTGAGTGCCTTTTGTCTTCTTCTTTTTGATACGTTCATTACATTGTCTATTTTATTTTTAAAAAAAATGTTTGGTGAGTGTAGTGGGCCAAGAGGATAGTTTAGGCCCAACCCATACTGAGGGGATCCACACCAGAAGGAGGAACAGGCCAGCTTATTTGGACAATTATGTTTTAGGGTGAATGGGAGAGCCCAGCTTTGTAATTCATCTAAGCCAGCTTTTGTAATTCAGGGTGAATGGGAGAGGCCCAGCTTTGTAATTCATCTAATATACTAATGACTGCACTTTTAATTACCATGTCTTAATTTTCAATTATCATGTAAGTCAACTATGAGTATAAGTAATTCTGGAAGTAATAGAATACGCAGAGAAGAAATCTTTCTCCCTCTTAATTCTTTCTCTCTCTTGTCACACTTCTTGCTATCTTCTCCCTCAAATATCAATTCTTGGAACTAGACTCCTGTTACATTGGTGCTTTCATTGTTACACCTGAGCTATGGTAGAAAACACTCGTCTACGTGATCTCACTAACCAGCTAAATGTTCATGACCAACAATTTCTTACCCTAGAAAGGATGATGGATCATCGTCTGGAAACTTTTGAAAATGGGCAGAATCTACGATTTGAGGAGCAAAACCAACGGTTTGAGACGGTGAATCACCAGATCCAAGAAGACTTCACGCTTCTACAAACACTGCAACAGCAGATTACAAATCTGGGAGCAAACGCTCACACAGGTCTGTTGGGTGCGTCACTTGGCCGCACAGTGCCACCACCACGTTCCATGAAGATTGACTTCCCACGATTTGGATCTGGAGATCCAGGTCCATGGCTATTTGCTGTGGATAGGTATTTTCGTTACCACCATGTTCCCGATCAAGATCGTTTAGATCTCGTTTCATTTAATTTGGACATGCCTGCTTTGTGCTGGTTCGAAGCTCTTTTTAATAATGGCCAATTTCTATATTGGAATTCTTTTGTTACATCGCTACATCAACGTTTTGGACCATCAGAGTTTGAAGATACCTTGGGCTCTTTAGCAAAATTACAACAGTCAGGAACTGTTCTGGAGTTTCAATCCACAATTGAACTGCTTGCTCGCAGAATCCCAGATCTAACTCCTATTGCCCACAAGAGTCTCTTCATTTCTGGGTTAAACCTCACATCCGTAGAGCAGTGTTAGTTCACCGACCTCTAGATGTGACAGCTGCATTTGCTTTTGCCAAACTATATGAAGAACAATTTGCTCACAGCAGAAACTCAAGACCTTGGCTAAATCATTCCAACCAAGCCCAACCTATAGCCACTTAACGCATCTCATCTGTTGCACCTAATCCTAAAACCCCTTTATCATTACCTTCAATTCCCATCAAACGATTATCCCCTGCTGAAATACAAGCCCGATGAGAAAAGAATCTATGTTTTAATTGTGACGAAAGATTTGTTGTTGGTCATAGATGTAAAGGACGAGCAACACTTTTATACTTGGAAGGCATAGATGATAACCCACCTGATATTCCTGATGATAACATATAGGAACCTCCAATTGTTGAACCATTGGAACCAACAGTCACTGATATCTCCCATGAAATCAGTTACAATGCATTGTTTGGCCATCGTTCGGCTAATTCCTTTCGCTTGCAAGGTAAAATTGCTAGACAACTACTACAAATTTTGGTTGATGGAGGTAGTACACACAACTTTATAACCCTTCATATGGCTTCTCACCTTGATTTAACATTACATGTCATTCCTCCATTCAAGGTTCAGGTGGGAAATAATGATGCTCTTATATGTTCAACTACTTGTAAGACTATAACAGTAGACATCCAATCTCATTTGTTTACAGTTGATTTATTTTTCATTGGTCTAAAGGGTGCTGATATGGTGTTAGGTGTTCAATGGCTAGCCACATTGGGTCCAATTGTGACTGATTATTATGCATTAACCGTGTCATTTGTCCATAATAATTCACATGTGTTAATCCAAGGGGTTGGGACAGACAGTTCTAGACAAGTAAGCTCCTCTCAGTTGCATAAACTCATTTTGCTGGATTCAATTTCCTCATGTCTCATGTGTTTCACCTCAACCGAAATACTTTCACCACCTTCAAAACCTACCTATGCACCTTTTCCAGAGTTAAACACCTTACTACAGCACTTCACCGACATTTTTACAGAACCATCCTCATTACCCCCTGACCGCCCTTACAACCATCACATCCACCTCTTGCCAAATTTCAAACCTGTCCAAGTAAGACCCTACCGCTACCCACATTACCAAAAAAATGAAATTGAAAAATTGGTGCTTGATATGCTACAACGAGGGCTTATTCTACACAGTCACTCGACTTTTAGCTTGCCAATTCTGTTGGTCAAAAAGAAAGATGCACTTGGAGATTTTGTGTCGACTCAGGGCACTAAATGTCATTACAGTACAGGATAAATTTTCTATCCCTACTATTGATGAACTATTGGATAAGCTACATGGGGCTACTATATTTTCCAAACTAGATTTATGCTCTGGTTACCATCAAATTAAAATGCACCCGCAGGACATTCACAAGACCGCATTCAGGAAACATCATGGGCATTTTGAGTTTGTGGTGATGCCTTTCGGCCTATCAAATGCTCCCCCTACTTTTCAGTCGACAATGAATGCTATTTTCTCTGAATTCCTCAGGAAATTTGTGGTCATATTTTTCGATGATATCTTGGTTTACAACTCAACACTAGAGAAACACGTGGAACACCTTACAACGGTGTTTCATACTATGAGATCTCACTCCTTATTTGCAAAGAAAGAAAAGTGTTCATTTGGCCAATTGGAGATTCCTTATTTGGGTCACATTATCACGGGTAAATGAGTGACCCCTGACCCAGAGAAAATCAAAGCTATACTTGAGTGGCCAATTCCTACCAACGCTACTCAAGTTCGGGCTTTTCTGGGAATTTTGGGCTATTATCGAAAATTTATCAAGAAGTACGCTACAGTGGCTGCACCCCTCACAGATTTGTTATCCAAATTAGGGTTTACATGGTCAGAACTAGCTGGTCAGGCTTTTAAACAATTGAAAAATCTATTGGTGTCTGCATCTATCTTAGCTCTACCTAATTTTTCTATTACGTTTGTAGTGGAAACGGATGCATCCGGTGTGGTTATTGGAGCGATACTACTATAAAATGAGAAGCCCCTTGCCTTTTAGCCGTAAACTGTCCCCAGCTATGCAACAACAATCAGTATATGTACGTGCGATGTTCGCAATTACCTCAGCTATCAGTAAATGGCGACAGCATATGTTGGGATCGCCATTTACTATACGCATTGATCATAAAAGTTTACACAACCTGATGAACCAAGTTATTTAAACCCCAGAGCAACAACACTTTTTATCTAAACTATTTGGGTTTACATACACAATAGTGTATAAAGCGAGTAAGGCCAATACAGTGGTCGATAGTCTTTCTAGACTTCATTCAGGGGGCTCCGTGAACCAGTCACCCCAATTCATGGCCATTTCTGGCCCAATGCTCAACTATACAGATAAGTTACGGTCCGAGTACAATGCAAATGCCTATGCTACCCAAATAATACAACAATTACAAGCCAATCCTACAGCTATAGCTGATTGGAGACTAAAAAATGGGCTGCTTTTTAACCAGTCTCGTACCTTTATTCCGGAAGGATCTTCATTGATCTCCCACATTCTTCATGACTACCACACTTTGGTGCAAGGGGGAACTCAGGAATCCATGCTTGCATCCATCGTATCCAGAGGAACTTTACCTAGAAAGGGTTAAGAAAAGACGTTAAAGAGTATGTTAGAAGCTGTGAAACATGCCAGAAGCTAAAAGCACCCAACCACCCACCCCTAAGGTTATTACAAACTCTACAAATCCCAGTTACTCTTTGGGCACATTTGAGCATGGATTTTATTACCCACTTACCTAGATCTGCAGGTCATACTGCTATCATGGTAGTCGTCGACCGATTCTCCAAAGCATCTCATTTTATCCCACTGCCTGTCATTTCCTCAATAGCAACAGTAGCATAGCTCTTCTGGGATTTTGTCGGAAAACTTTATGGTATTCCAGAATCAATAGTATCCTTCTCAGTAATTTCTGGAGATCCCTATTTAAAATGCAAGGCACCAAATTAAACTTCAGTTCAAGTTACCATCCATAGTCTGATGGTCAAACTGAAAGAGTAAATAGATGTTTAGAAAACTACCTGCGAGCCTTTTCCCATGCACACCCCTCCAACTGGTCCAGAATTTTGAGTCTGTCTTAGTACCATTATAACACATCATTCCACTCATCCACAGGAGTAACTCCCTATCATGTCATGTTTAGCCGTAAACCGCCTAGCTTACTCGCTTATTGTTTGGGGTCCTCACCCAACGAAGCGGTTGATACCACTCTTTCTGACAGGATGTCGCTCATGGGAACATTAAAAGAAAACCTTTTTAAGGCTCAGCAAGTTATGAAAGCTCAGGCAGATAAAAGGAGAAAAGATTGGAACTTTACCTCTGGGGCCTTAGTCTTGGTCCGATTACAACCGTATCGCCAAATCTCTGTGAACCACCGTTCATCTCAGAAGCTCGCCCTTCGTTATTATGGACCATTTGAAGTGGAAGAAATGATCGGCCCCGTAGCTTACCGTTTGAAGTTACCGGGACGATAAAGATACCAGTATTCCATGTCTCTAAATGTCGAGAGCAATTGATGGTTTGGAAAGAAAGAAAAGTTGAAAAAATGGCATAAAAGTAACGAAATTTGGCGAATGATATAATGGAGAAGAGCGGTGACAACAAAGAAATCTAGGGTTAAGAAAAAATGTGTTTGACAAGTGAGAAAAGAGAAAATTGTGAAAAATTAAAAAAAATTAAAAATCATAAGATATTATTTTATTAAAAAATAAAAAGATATTAATTTATTGAAAAATAACAATATATTAATTTATTAAAAAATAATAAGATATTATTTTGGTAAATATAAAATAAAATATTATTTATTAAAAAATATGAGCTAGATTTGGAGGCTTGGAGGCCAAACTTGCTAAAATTGACTTCTAGCATGATTTCTAAATATGTGTTTTGATGAGTTCAAGTATGTACTATCTTTAAAACGAGTTAAACCAAGCTAAGTCAAAAGCAGGCCAAGCTGTAGATCCCCTGGTAAGTCGCTTGATCTATTTATGCCCCTAGGGACCTCACATTTATGTTAAACTTGTTATGGCCATAGCTAAATCTTCCCGGCATTTTCTCCGGGCGCTATCTGATAGGTGCTCATTCATTAAATGATTGAGTATTATGATTCATGCTTACCAATAAAAATGAGACATAAATATAAACAAGATCAAGCACTTTATTATCGATGCATGTACATAGGCTGTGTTAAACCTAGCTCGGTCCTCGCCCAACTTTTAACCAAGCCAATTTTCATGGCAAAATCCTGGATCATATTAGGGTCCTAGTTGGGTTAAGCCTAGACTGAGTGAACCTAATTTAAGATACACATAACACTTTTTTTTATGTAATATCTGATTATTTTCCCACTAGTATAAATCTGTCTAAACCTACTACATTTTGCCCATGCCAAGACCCAATACAATTGGCAACGGCATAATACGTGAAGGTCAGATATCAAAAAAACTATGGAGATTTACAATATTTTATCAAAGCCTGATATTTGGGAAAATGTCACAACAGCGAAGTTTTGGACAAAATATTTATGTAATACTGGGCTTGTTGACCTAGTCCTAGCCCAAAATATACACCAGGATTGAAAAATAACACTGTTCGCATGACAGATTGGGAAAAAAGTTGGTGAACAGTGGCATTTTGGTCACTGTTCCAGATCACTACCGGTAGATGGATTACCCAGAAAGAGGGATGGTTGAAGCTAAATGTTGACGGAGCTTACTCACATTCAAGGCACAAAGCTAGTTGCGATGGATTCATCCGTGATAGTAATGGGAATGGAAAAGGGGCTTTACCTATAGGGAAAAGTGTTTATCATTTTAAATGACACAACTTATATCCTTTTACTCTCATAAAAAAGTGGGACCCACACCTTTATTTTTTTTTTGTCAACTCTTTCTCCTCCTTTATCTATCTCTTTCTCTCTCTTAAAATGATACAACTTTACATCGTTTAAAATGACACACACTTTATCCTTGCCAATAATATTGGAGATTGTTTCCCTCAAGATGCATAGGTCTGGGCTATTCTAAAGGGCCTGATTTAGTGTTGGTTTAACCGGTTTTCTCAATTAATAGTTGAAGGAGATAACTTGGCTATCATCTAGCAATTACAGCAAGTGTAACCCATCACCATTGAGTCTCATTTGTTCAATAGGATTAGACAATGGACTGAAAAAGATTGGCAGATCCATTTCGTACATGCAAGGAGGGAAGCTAATAAATGTGCTGATCGGCTAGCCTAGCTTGCGCTCTCATGGGAGGGAGGTTATTTACAGTGAATCGGGACCACCATTTTTAGGTGTCCTTTAGTGTAAATAGGGGGTAAAATGGGAAAAGTGGGAAAATAATAAGGGTAAAAAAGGAAAGAGAAAATTAATGTTGTGAGAGGGAGCACCAAAAAATTCAGTGGTCCATTTTTCCCATAGGAGGAAAGTTTCCAAACCTTTAGATTTGTCCCACTGGGATTAAATCAACTTGTTGCTGCTAACAACAATAGATAGTTTCATTTAGCTTTTTTTTTTCTTCTACTTTTGTATTTATGTTTCCTATGTTTTCTTTGTGTTTTGGGAGATTATTTAGAGTGAACCGGGACCACCATTTTTTAGGTGGTCCCTTGATGTAAATAGGAGGATAAAATTGAAAAAGTGAAAAAATAATAGGGATAAAAAGGGAAAGAGAAAATTAATGTTATGAGAAGAATCACCAAAAGATTCAGTGGTCCTGGACCATATTAAGTATTTCCATGTTTTGGGTCTATGACCCTCTCTTTTTACCAAAAAAAAAAAAATTGAAAACGGAAAAAAAATCACATGTTTTAATTAGATTGGATCAATTTTCGGTTTGATTGGTGAAAATTGATCCAATCTAAACTGATCCAATGTATTATGTATTTATTATTTTCCTAAGATAGTAACTTGGAATCTTGATGTTTTGTAGACTTGAAATTCTGGATGTTATCGATAGCAAACTATCTTGTTTTAGTTTTTTATTATATATTAATCTATTTTAACTCTCAATGAATATTAAGATTTGTTTTAATCTGAAGACTTGAAATTTTTAGTAGTTCATAATTTTGAATGACTTTATTTCGATATAACTAAGGGTTTGTTTTTTCTGATGTTACTTTAGATAACTTTATTTAACGTTCATCAAAACAACGTTGTTTAGGGACGAAAATCATGATATTTTTATAATTTTAATTTATTTCAGGGTTATAATAGCCTTTATCACTCTAATTTTTTAATTTTTTTAACCCAAAAAAGACATCGTTTCGATGAACATTCGATAAAGTTATCTAAAGTAACATCGGAAGCTTTTTTCCCTATAACTAATGATTTGTATGACTAAAATTCTAGACTTTTCAAAAAACTAAAAACCGATCCACTACAAATTGAATAAAATTGGATTTATTAATATTATGTTCCATGCTTTAAGTGTTATTTCCAACACACACAAAAATGGAGAGAGAAAGTGAAATGATGAAAGAGAAAGAAAAATATGTGGACCCCACCTCTTTAATGCGCGTGTAGGAAAGTGATGTTATATCATGTTACATCATAAACATAAAACCATTAAAAGAAACCAAATAATGATTAAATGATCAACCGAAAAGATTAAATCAAATGGTTTTTATTTCAAAATGAATCTAATCCATATGGAAGTGAAACGATAAACTTATTTAAGCTCCGTGTACGTGCCTTTTTTTATTTTTTTTAAGGAAAATTTTATTTAAATCGCTTGTGGTTAAAACAATGGGTTTTATGTTTATTATGTTGTAGGAAAATTGATTCCGTAATGTTATAGAGATTCATTTTGCGTGTCATATTTTTTTTATTTTAAAATGTGTGGGCGCCACGAAATATTATGTGTGTAGAAAAATTTATTGTATTATATTAATGGATAAAATGAAAACCCTAAAACAATATCACTTTTAGCTTGGCTAGCTGTGTACAGTTTCCGCTTTTAATTACGTCACCCGTAATTCATCACATTTATCGCGGGACTGGTCCTAATACCTTATTAATTAACAGAGGACATTTTTTATTTTTATTTTTTGGTAAGCAATAGAGGACATTTTATATGGTAACCGGATGACAGGAGCTCGACCATTCAAAATATACATGATAATAATTTATATTAGAACTCTAACAATTATTTTTCTTATCCTTATATTAAAATCAAATTAAATGTTATAAAATATATCGAATGAAAATTATTAATTTATTTGTTACATAAAATCATTAATTTAATTTGATGTAATAATAATAAAGTAATTGTATGAAAAAATTATAAATATAACCTATTTCGTATTGTTATATTATGACATATACAATAGTTTTTTCTTCAAATAAAAAATTAATACAAAGGAAAAGTCTTTTTATTTAAAACTAAAATATATTCAACTTTAGGATACCAAAAAAATATATATTCAACTTTATTAATTTTATACAATAAAAGATAAGATTTCTTCTGTCACAAACATAACTATGAATGAGGTCCACTTATAATTTTTTTTTAAAAATAACATCATATAAATCGATGTATTTTTTGAAAAGAGAATTAATATCCAGTAATTGTTTTTTACCACCGAGACATAAAAAAGAATGGACCTAATCATTGTTTTCTCTCTCATTTCCGTATTATTTGTCTCTTATTGATTTATGTCTCAATGGTAAAAAAAAAAAAAAAAGATTTCTATAATTGGTATGAGAAATATATTTTTTTACCTGAAAAAAAAATATGGTTGAGGATTTGGTAGAAATTTTTTATCTCGTAAGTTATGAAAATGGGTTTGATTGATCAAAATTTTATCGAAAAAATTAAATTCATTTTATCGATGCTATATTTGGTTGATGATAAAATATTGATGAGATTATTATTTGATTCAACATATTATATTTAGACTCTAATACCCACGCAAAAAAAAAAAAAAAACCAAAGAATGAGTGGTTTAATTATTTGTCTTTGTGTAATTGAGAAGGAAAATACATGAGAAAATTATTTGCTAAGATTTTTATCCTAATACCCATACCAAAGATGCTAATTAAATATTGTCCGCACCATCATTTTATATCAAATACCGTTGTGCTGTTTTGTCTCTCATGTATATCAAACACCCATGATAAAAGGAGAAATAATAATCCCAGTAATAAATTGATTAGCTGAGCACCGAAAAAGGATTGGGCGTTGTTTTGTCTCTCATTCCACTGTACTTCTCGCTCGCTGTTATATGTCTCGGTGCAAAATTTTATTTCTACCACCGAAGCAGAAATGATAATCCCAATAATAAGTTGATTAGGTGAGCCACCTAAATATCCTTTGTTTCCTACTTCTGAGACTCTTGCATCTGTCAGGTTAGATATAAATTCAAGTCTAATAGCGCCCCCGTGCTTGAACTTGCTGCAATTGGGGATCTGGTAGGTCGGTGAGGTCGGGCGATGGCTTTTGCGGTTAGGCCTAATACAAATCCCTTCGTTAGTAAGATGATTTTGCTCTCTTCCTATAACCAATCTAGAAAAGAAGGTTTGGAGGTAGGGTTTGTGAGAAAGAAGAATTTTGGGGTAACAGATCGTCTTGGTACACTGTCCCTCAAGTGTGCTCTGGAACGCGGCAGCAACAGCAGTGACGGAAAGAAAGGAGGGGTATCGAATTCGAATTACGTGGTGCCCCTGGACAACTCATCCTGCATAACTCGTCCTTTAGCCGAGATACTCCGAGACCTTAATAAAAGAATCCCCGATACTATCGTCAGAGCTCCCATCCCTGGCGATTCCTCGGCTGTCACCTTTATCCCCTGGTACTTTGGTGCAGAGTAATCTGATTTATTTACTATTTTTTATTTCTCTCTCTCTCTCTCTTGCTCTTCTGAGAACACTTTGTTCTCAAACAGATTGTGTGAATATATATTAAAAAACATGCAAAATAGAATAGGAGGCAGCAAATGGAAGACGACTACAAAGTTGGAGACTTTTGATCCTCCTGGGAAAAGAGTCCTATTACTGAATGACATCTCAATTTCAAGACTTGGTTCTCTTTTACAGCTTCTTATACACACTCACACACACACACACACACACACACACACAGACACACACAAACATCACAATGAAAATATGTCAATATGGCCTTTGGCATATGATTTTCCCTTTCTCTCTGGGACAGATCCCTGTTCACCATCCCCCTTCCTAGAGATCTAAGACCTCCTTTCATAACTATGTCGCTGGATTTCAAGCATTATCAGTCACTATTGTCTATTTGGTCAATATCCCCAGTCTGACATATTTTAATTATGACTTTCACTTAACAACAAAAGTGCCGAGGGTAAAATAAGTTAAAGAAAAACAGCAGTGTCCATTTCCTGAATTTATGACGATCTAATTAAATTATGCTATCTGTTGCTGTTCTTTGGTAGGTATCATGCCAACAGGATGTTGAGCTTCTATGCCCCAGGTGCACGAAGTTATCCCTTTGTTGTGATTCATATTATTTGTTTAATTAATTATCGTATATACTGCCTAATATAGCATGTGTGGGTATCTAGGACCAAAGATACTACCTATCCTACATCATTGTAAATGTACATAGGACCCTAATACAACCAACCACTAAACTTTCAAATTTCAATACTCTTTTGCAGGATGGTGTGGAGAAATTCGTGATGTCATTTTCTCTGACAATGGCAGTGTGACTGTTGTATACCGTCTTACTGTACGCGGATCTGATGGAGAGGTAAGCCTTTAGTCCTTGTAAGCTACTCTCGTTTACTTTGTCCCATTTGATCATTCTTGCTCATTTTTTTTATTGAATACATTGAGGAATCGAACACACACCCTATTACATAACTACCCACACCCCTCACCACTAGGCTAACCCCAGTGACTTTTTGTGCTCATCTTTTGATTGGTAGAAAATTAGAAATAAATTCCCTAAGCTTATATGTTTTTTCAATCAAGTTTACTAGAATGAGGATCCTCCTACAAGTAAGGGAGCGGAAAGATAGTAGAAAAGAGAGAAATAATGAATGGAAATCTGTTATTGATGACTGAAACACCAACAGCAACAGAGAAAAGGAGAGATTTCTACTTCTAAGGCTTTCCCCTTTTACAACTAAACCGTTGTGCTGTTTTCAATGCTAACAAATCTGCATGCCTTTCTTCTACCCTCCCCTACTATTTAAGCTCTTTCTTTACAGCTAACAACTGTAACTTCCCGATCACTTCACTTCTATCATTATCCTAACTAACTAACTACTCTCTGGGCCCTATAAGAAGGGCAGCGGGTTTGCAGGATTGGGTCATAGTATTGGATTGGTGATCCTAAGATCCTATTATCTCCTAAAAAGAAGTGATGCTTAGTTGGTTACCTTTGATGTATGACGAAGATCATGTGATTTTAGCAAGATATGTGATATCTTCACAACTTATGTTAGCATCAGTCTTTAATAATCTCTATAAAGCTCAAACTGTGACATGATGTCACACTTTGATATGAATACGCCTCAAAAGAATGTATAATACAATGATACCTTAAGCGAAGAATTACAATAGCAATAAAAGTATCTTAATTGGATTTGAGTAATTCTCTAAAGCTAAAGGGATGGGAGTCATTTGCTGTCATGGAGGATTTTGCCTAAACGTGGTATAATTGTAGTAATTTAATTTTTATAAGCACAGAATTTATGAATTTTTTTATTTATGAATTTATAGTTTTAGGTTAAAAGGCTTGCATGTGGATTGGCATGGTAGTTTTATTCATATGTTATGGTACTCTTTGTCAAAATTTATTATTTCCAAGTTCCTCTCTCTCTCTCTCTCTCTCTCTCTCTCTCTCTCTTGTCCTTATTGCTATCTTCCTTCCTTCCATCACAGATTTGCATATTCTGTGATAAAAATATAATTTTGATCATCATCTCTAGTAGTTAAACTTGAGCCTGTTATTGTTGCATGTTTGGGCAATTAACAAAGTTAAAGAATATTGTTGAAGGTGCGAAGAAGTAAAAGAAACCTAGGCATCACATCCAAAGACTCTTAGGCATCACATGTAGGTTTAGCCTGCGTCACACATCCAATTAAAGATCAAGTCACTGCCATTATTCATAAAGCTCATCAAAAGAGAGCATCACAAGCGTTCAAACAAACCTCTTTGGAATAAAATCCAAAATTTCAAGTCCTTTGCGGTGATACTTTGTGGTATTTCCTAAGCTACAAAGCAATCTTGATCTTGGACAATATAACACAAATATTAAATACCACAAACCCAAGCCCAAATTCAATCCAAAACCAGGAACTACAATAAAATACCCCCATAACTGAATTTTTAAAATAAACTACAGAATTGCTTCCTAATCCTAATTGTCCAAAATTATTGTAACCAAATGTGACCTTTGGAATATTATAATCACCCCAATCATAAGAAGAAAGGAGTATTGAGGCAATTTATTGATAAACTTAAGGCAGAGGCGCTCTTTTTCCCTTTAGGTAAAAGTGAGAGTTTCCGTATTCCATTAGCTGCACATTTGGAAACATCTGAAGTGTCTAAGCACTGTTAATGTTCTTCCTTGATGACAGGCATATCGTGAGTCAACTGGGACAATATCACCTAGTGATGGAACCATTGGTGATCCAGTTTCAGCAGCTGAGGAAATTGCTTTCTGCAAAGCTTGTGCCCGGTTTGGTCTTGGCTTGTATTTGTATCATGAAGATCAAATGAACACTATTTAAGCTTCCAAATTTTGTTTGGGGTTTGATGTGATGTAGTATTGTTTTCTTCTCATTTGATGTGAATAGAAGTAGACTATTAGGTGGCTGTTAGGTACTCATCAAGTGCTGTCAAGTATTGTGGAAAACTAGAAGCCATATTTTTTATTTGTAAGGATCCAATACTTATGGGAAAGCGAGTTTCTTTTGTTGCTCAGGTACATTTATGGCTTTAAGTTTTCGAAGTTAGGGTGGCCTAAGCCTTCAAATTGATATGGAATTGCACAATTTTATTATGCCTTTTTTTGTTGATCAATGGGATATTTTTTTATTTTATTTTGGTAAGACTACAAGGTGTTCACACGCTCTTTGGGTATGGGACTAATCTCTGCTCAGTTTTCCGCTTGGTCTCAGTCAGAAGGTGCTTTCAATATGTTTTGAACCCGTGCAGGCAATGGATTATCAATTTATTCGTGTCCTTAAGCATACAACTCAGAGAAAAGAAGGGATGATTGGTTAATTGGAGCTTGGAATATTTGTCGTGGTCTATAAGAAGCGGGAGAGGGGGTGTTCGTGTCTCGTTAATTTTTTTTTCAAAAACGTTGCTTTGGCCTTTTTAACTGGTTTTCGATGAGTGTCACATTTCTCATGTTCATGAATTTCTTGTCATTGTTTTGTACAACACTCGAGCCCTAACATTTCTTGGATCTTCAATTTCTTTCGTATGTGGATGGTAGATTGAGAAGCATCAAATTTAGTCTCCGTTTGATTCCTATTTTTAAAAATAGAACAAAAAAATTTGTATGGTAAGTGTTTTGTAAAAAAAAGTTTTAAAATTGTAATTATTTTTTTTTGTTTTTAGAATCAAATTTAGAGAAATGTCTGAGTTGTTTTTGTTTTCTGTATTTCACCTTCAATCTTCAAAACAAAAAAAAATACAAAAAATATTTATTTTCATAATTATTCTACAAAACAGTTTTAAGAACAAAAAAATCAAAACACAATCAAACAGACCCTTAGTATCCCTTTTGTTGTGCTTGATTCGGTTCCTTTGTCTTTCTAAAAGAAAATGAAGAGGGGATGGGGGTGTTTTGTCTTCTAAATTTAGTGACTAAGAAATGGATTAAAGTTGGGTTTATCATCTATCATTTAACATGATCAGAAAATTTTTCTTACACCATAACATTTTGTGGGGCCCGCAGCAAAAAAAAAAAAAATCCGGCACACAAAACAAATCTCTATAACATTACACAATCACTTTTCCTACAACATAACTCTTATAAAACCCATCAAAGTTATGGGGTTTATAAGTAGGGTTTTATTTTTCTTACGTTGTATGAGACAAGTTGTCTCATGTAACATACAAAGAGTGGATGGGACCCACTAAAAGTGAGAGAAAGAAAATTAAAAAGCGGGTCCCACCCACTTTTTATAGGTTGCATGAAACAACTTATCTAAAATAAAACCCTTATAAGTATTATGTTACAGAAAATTAGATTCCTCCTACCATCGAGGCTAACAATGCATGGGTCCCATTAAAAAAGTACAAGCAAAAAAAATAAGTGTAGACCCCACACTTGTTTGAGTCTCTAGAAAAAGCTTTTTTGTACGATCGTAAACCCTGTTAGTTATACATAGCAAGTATTCTAGCATGCCGGAACAATTTCTAAGTTCATTTGTCATCCCGAACAATTTCTTTTAAAAGGTTTTCTGAATGTGGTAGTGAGTGAACACACGCTCCTATTTTCTCTTTCTCTGACAGGGCTACGAGAAAAAGGAGAGTCATGATAATGGATTTCAATCAGGGGGTTGTCACATCTCCTTGGCTAATGAGAAGTTTAAAGAGAACAAAGAATGGCGAGAATAATGAGTTAGATACACTACCATTAAGGAGGTTAATCTAGGATTTGCTGGAGATTGTCCGAATGAGAAAAACCTGAAATCACGGGTTGATGCTATTGGGGTATAGAATGGCATTCCAGATGACGACACCACCGATACCGTAGGCATGCAAGAAGATGAGTCCGAGCAATTTATCCCGTCAAATGGTGAGATTTCGGAGTGGGGTTTCCAAACTAAGGGGGAGGTTGATGGTTCGTTCCACATTAATAGTTCTAAGGAAGCTATGCTCAGAATGAGGAGGCCATGGAAACCAGCTCTGATCGTGAAGCTCCTGAGCAAAAAAGTGGGTGTAGGTTTCATGAAGACAAGACTTGATGGCTTGTGGGCCAAGAACGAATCAATAACAGTTATTGATCTTGGTAAAAGAAATTTGTTAAGTTTGCGAATCTGGAAGACCTGAATGTTGCTATCACTGGAGGTCCATGGATGATCCTAGGGCACTATCTGGCGGTTAGGAAGTGGGAGCCATGCTTTGACCCGGAGAAAGCTAATATCCATAAGATAGCAGCATGGTTTCGCTTACCAGGTATACCCCAAGAGTTCTTTGAATATCCCTTCTTGAATTCCTTAGATAATTTAATAGGAAAAGTTTTAAAGATTGACAAAACCACCTCTACGGGTGCTAGAGGCAGGTTTGCTAGGATATGTGTGGTTTTTTATTTATCCAAGCCCTTGAAAGGAGAGTATTTCCTAAATAGGCAGAGTAGAAAGGCAGAGTGTGAAGGGCTTTACCTCATTTCCCTAAACTGTGGTCGGTATGGGCATAATGGTGAGTCCTGTCCTGATCTGAGCAGACAAAACCCTTCAGAGATGAACCGAGAGGCTTCTGTGAATCCTATTGACAACATTGTCCCCTCTCCAGCAACCAGTGGTGTAGGACCATGGATGGTGGTCCAAAAGAAGAAGAAACATCAGACTAGCAATCCTAACAGAGCTGGTCCTAATGCTAGGAAATTTGGCACTGACATGTCAAATGTGAAAACTACCTCTCCTGTTAAAATAGACAAAGGAAAAGGGAAGAATAAAAGTACATCCTTTGCTCACAACCCTAGGCAAACGAAATATGTTCCCTCTCAGAATCCAAAAAAGAGTAATTCTGGAAATGTGTCCCCTTCCCCTTACCAAACAAAAATGCCCTTCTCCGCTGGATCTTTTGGTAAGATTAAGTTAAAGGTGAGTACCCTTAATGTCAAAAATACCCATCCTGATAACAAGAGAAGCACCTCAGCTTCTTCCAACAAGGGTAAGGAGAATAAAGCTAGACCTTAATCTCAAGTGAAAGCTGGTATTTAGATTCATGTGCCCACGAATGATGCTAAAGATTGTGCTTAGCTGGCCACAGTGAAGGAAGACCAGAATACGAAAGCTAATAAAGAGTCTGCCATGGACTATATTAGCTCTCCTAGAACTAAACCTCCTGATTTAGATGTGTTTATAAAATACATTTCTCTGGTCGAAAGTGATAAGAAAGAGGACCTTCCTGTAGGCAAGAAAGAGGACCTTCCTGTAGGCAAGAAGCTTATGAACTTGCAGAGTAACTCAACAAAAATGGGATGGATGTGGATACCAAGACTAATGGCCAACTTGAGGACCTTAGAGATAAAAGTATCTAGGTGCTTTCTATCCCTGGAAACCCATACCTTTCTTTACGAATTGTTTAGTTTGGAATTGCAGGGAGGCAACAAAAAAGTAGTTTAAAACCACCCTGAGGAGTTTTAACAAGAAGTATAAGGTTGGTTTGACTGCCATTCTTGAACCTAGAATCAATGGGGCTTTAGCTTTAAGGAGGATTAAGCAGCTGGGTTTTAAAAATTATCTTATTAAGGATGTAGTTGATTTTAAGGGCGGTATCTAGCTCCTTTGGAATGATGACAATTTTGATATAGCTCTCATTGAGAAAAATAAATAATTGGTCCATGTCAATTGCTTTTGCAGCAATGGTAAAACCTTTATCTTAACAGTGGTTGATGCCAGCCCCAGAGAGGAGACTAGGAGCAATCTTTGGCCGGACTTGAGAAGAATTAGTGAGCATATTTAAGATCCTTGGGTGGTTATGGATGACTTTAATGAAATTCTTTCGGCTAAGGAAAAAAAAGGAGGAGCTCCTATTAATTTATCTAGATGTTTGAATTTCATAGAGGTTCTCAATGACTGTAAAGTGATGGACATAGGTTGCCTTGGAGCTAAGTTCACTTGGAGAGGTGTCAAATGACTTCATTTGGACAGGGTTTATAAAAGACTAGACATAATTTATGCAAATGCGATGTGGAGAATTTTTTTTCATGATGCCATAGTCAAAGCCCTCCCTATGCTGAATTCTGACCACAATCCTATCCTTTTATCTCCGTTCCTACTGCAAATTCTTAGATGGAGAGACCTTTTCACTTTTTTGCAGCTTGGCAAGAGCAAACTTGATGAAAAGAAGAAGTGTTTTCTGAATAAACTTATGATACTTCACTTGAAAGATCCAGTAGGTACAATTTATATTGAGTGCAAAGAGCAATGCTAATAAATAAGAACAAAAAACTAAGAGGCATACAAAAAACTAAGAGGCATATTTACAATAACAAGAGAGCCTAATAAATAAAGGAACAGATAACAAGAAATAAATAAATATATTCTAGAATATTCTACACTCCCCCTCAGGTTGGGAGATATATATTGATCATTCCCAACTTGCTGATCAAATCCTCAAAGGTCGGCTTAAGTAATCCTTTGGTGAGAATATCTGTCGTTTGTTCCTTGGTAGGTATATATGATAAGCATACACTACCGTCTTCTAATTTTTCTTTAATAAAGTGACGATCGACTTCCACATGTTTTGTTCTGTCATGATGGACAGGATTTTGAGCAATGCTGATAGCAGCTTTATTATCACAATATAATCTGATAGGTAGGGAGTAAGAGATCTTCAACTCTTCCAGAAGTCTTCTTAACCAAATTCCTTCGCAAATACCATGGGCTAAAGCCCGAAATTCCGCTTATGCACTACTTCTTGCAACAACAGTTTGTTTCTTACTTCTCCAGATCACAAGGTTTCCCTAGACATAAGTACAATATCCTGAAGTAGATCTTCGGTCCACTGCAGAACCAGCCCAGTCTGCATCTGTATAAATTTCAACCATCATTTTGTTCCCCTTTTTAAAGAGAATTCCTCGACCAGGGGTGTTTTTGAGGTACTTGAGAATTCTATAAACAGCACTAAGGTGTTTTTCCTTAGGAGAATGCATGAATTGGCTAACCATGCTCACAGCAAAAGCAATATCAGGACGAGTGTGAGACAAATAGATTAATTTTCCCACCAATCTCTGGTACTGCTCCTTGTCGACATCTTCCCCGTCCTCAACTCCCATTTTGATATTAGCTTCAATTGGAGTCTCTGCTAGCTTGCACCCAAGCATACCTGTTTCTTGCAACAAATCTAGAATGTATTTTTTCTGAGTTAAGGAAACTCCTTTCTTACTTCGAGCAACTTCCATGCCAAGGAAGTATTTAACTTACTACATTATTTCTTTGATCAGGATGTTGTGAAGTTAATTGCAGCCATTCTCCCTGCCATAGATGTTGGCCGTGACAATTTATCGTGGAAGCGCATCCTCCCATTGACTTCTTGGTTAAGCAAGCTTATAATAAACTGAAGTTTGATGACCTAGCTTTTGATTTCCCATGGGAAATCATTTGGAAATGGAAATGCCTGAAAAATACAAAGTTTTATTATAGAAGCTTTCGCATGGTAGAGTCCTCACAAGACAACTAATTGCTAAGTGGGGAAGCACTTCTAATCGCTGCCATCACTGCCCAAATAAAATTGAGACAATCTTTACATGCTTTTAGGGATGGCATATTAGCCTCAAGAATCTAGACCTGTTCTCTGTTTTGCTTGTCAGTCTCTCTTTTTATTTTGATCAGGCTCTGATTGTAGGGCTGAATAATTGTTTATCTTTTAATGATAACAGGTTTCCAGATTGGAGGGATTCTTTCCTTACCTCTTGTTGGTTTATCTGGTATTGGTGTAACAAGGAAATTCATGACAAAGATTTCAAGAGAGAAGACAATGAAGCCAATGTGACTAGGAAAACCTTGAATGGCATTAAGCCTGCTTCTCAAAAAATCACCTTTGTTTCTAGAAGTCCTTCTAACAAGAACATTTCTTCTTCTCATTGGGCTAGGCCTCACCTTGATTGGATAAAAAATACTGAGGATGCTACCACAAGTTATAAGGCAGTCTGTGGGGGTCTTTTTAGGAATTGTGATGGTGACAAGATAGGTGGATTTCAATCCCTCCTTGGCATATGCTCCCCTCTTCATACTGAATTATGAGCTATGTTTCATGGTTTGGATTTGGCTTGGCAACTCGGTTTCACTAAAGTTATAGCTAAGAGTGATTCTTCTTAAGCTATCAACTTGCTTACCTCTCTTGGTATTCAACATCAACATCACCTTTAACCCACGTTAATTGAGGTCATTGGTAGATGAACCCAATGATAAATATGAGGAGATTAAAAAAAATAAAAAAGAATAAATAAATAATAAAATATGATAAAAATAAAAATAAAAATAAAAATAAAAATAAAATAAAAAATAAATAAATACAAAGATTAAAATAAAAAATTAGGGGAGAGGGAAATAAGATAAAAGACAAGAAGGCGAAAAGAAAGAGAGGGGGATTGAAGAGGAAAAGGACTAAAAAGGGACTATTTGGAACGTAGGAATACCAACGGGGTTAACCTTCCACCCTGCTTATAGCTTTTCTTCATTACGTCCTAAGACACACTGTTCGTCAATCTATATCCCACTCAATTAAGTCTTGTTTAACTCCTTTCCCTAGGTAAGTTTCGGTTTACCTCTATCTCTCTTTTTCTTGAGCTCTTGTAACAAACTTTTGTTCTTACAGGAGTATCCAGTGGTTGTCTCATTACGTGCCCAAATCACTTCAATCAATGTTCCCTTATCTTTTCCGCTACCGGTACTACTTCTAACTTTCGTTGAATATCTTCATTTCTTATTTTATCCATCCTCGTATAACCACACATCCACCTTAACATTCTAATTTTTTCTACTCCCATTTTATGCTCATGTGGCAAAATTGATTCTATGCTTACATCTCTTGGTATTGAAGCTCAAAAACTACCCTTGATAGTTAGGATTCGAGCTCTCTTAATCAAATTCTTTGATGTTAAGTTCTCTTTTGCTGTTAGAGATACAAACTTTTATGCTGATTGGTTGGCTATGAAAGCTTTAGCTAAACCCCTCGACACCTGCTTCATTTCCTCCCTCTGGATTTGTAGAAGCTGCTACTACCTGCGTCCTCTGCTGTAGTTAGGGAGCCTGATTAGCTTGTGTGCAGTTTTTTGTCTTTTTTCCCCTTCTTTTTTGTTGTTTTTGGGGTTTATCTCCTTCATTGTACAAAAAAAAAGGGTGAAAACAATCAACAAAGCCCGACAAAATTGGTAGATAGATGGTTGAGTCCCTTAAGCATGTAGACACGGGTTAGTTTCTAGTTGTGTGTATGGAAAAAATTTTATTGGTAGAAGCAAAATCTATTTCGGTGATTTCTACGCCTTTGTAAGGGATACCTTGAGGAAACTAAAAAAAAGATGGTCAAAACAATTTATTAACAAATTCAAAAATAATTCACCGTTGCTGATTTTCAGCCAGTTATATAGCGAGTCAAATATATAATTGGTCTTGTAATTAAATCGGACAAATTATCGATTTGATCAGCCGATCCTGTTGATAGCGAATCAATTGCATGTACAATCCAATTGAAACCGTTGATAATCAGAGTTAAATCTTAAAAAAAAAAAAAAGTGTAAATACTTTTTTTTTTGTCCTCTGCAAATTTCACGATACCCATTTTAGTCACTAGTAAATAAAAAGGCCCATCGTGGTCCCTAAGAAATTCAAAATGTATCAATTTAGTTGAAATCGTGGTCCCTGACAAATTCAAAAAAAAAAAAGAGGACTAAAATGGGTGCATTTTGAATTTCTTAGGAACCATGATGGGCCTTTTTAGTTGCTAGGGGCTAAAGCGGGCATCGTGAAATTTGCTGAGGACCAAAAAAGATATTTACTCTAAAAAAAAATTAATCTTGGATATTTTTTTATGTGAATGGAACTATAATAATATCACACTCCAACATCTCCTAACTGATACTAAGAGCCAATCAAAGTTTAAGGAAAACTCCAAGAATTGTTGCGTGAGCTGCCCATGAATCAAGGGCTTTTTAAGAGCCTTTGACTCAGTTCGTGAAGGTCTGAATTTATTACATGTTTAAAATTGGTTGTTGGAGCCCAACTTAAACTTGTATAAAAATTCGTTTTATAAAAAGGGTTCAGGCTCCGATTCAAAAATCTGACCTTAGAGCCTCTGTCACCCTATTTTATTGGTTAAATAAACTTTCTGAATGATTTTGTTCTATATTATGCTGTTTGAATTTATGAATCTTTGTAGAATTATTAGTGTTGTTGATTATATATTCTTTTTGGATAAATTTTTATTATTTTTATTTTCTTTTAACAGGCTAGTAGACTAAATCAGACTTTTATTTTTTTTAAATAAGACAGGTTACATGCTGATAATTATATTCATAATAGGTAACAAACTAGGTTAGGCTAACACATTTAAACACAAATTTAGTCATTTAACACTAAAATCCGGCTCAGCTCAACCCGTTAAGACTCCTTCCCACACTAATACATCCCAAAATCCTAAATGGGTGTGATAAAGTAAATAATATATATATATATATATATATATACATATATATATATATAGGGTTTATCATCTATCATTTAACATGACTAGAAAAACTTTCCTACACTCACAACATTTTGTGGGGCCCGCAGCAAAAAACAAAAAAAAAACTCTGGCACGCAAAACGAATCTCTATAACATTACACAATCACTTTTCCTATAACATAACTCTTATATATATATATATATATATATATATATATATATATATATATATATATATATATAGGGTCAGGATCATTTTACAACAGTGTAAGTTACATTCTTAATCTTGACCATTGATCCCACTTATATCTAAGGACTCTAATTTTTTAGTAATACGAGCCATTGGATACAAGTAGATCTAACTCTTACACTGGTGTAAGAATATCCTGCCCTATATATATATATATATATATATATATATATATAGGGAAAAATGTTTATTCTTTTAAATGAGACAATTTATATCCTTTCTCCATTTAGTATATTCAATTAAGGCCAAAGAACCTTGAGGTTATGTTTTAATACGTGCCTGATGCTATAAATTAAGATTATGCTATTAGATTCTAGTGAAATGAATTAAGTGTATTGCATGTAGTATGCATAATTGCATAATTACCTTTGTTACGAGCTATCATGCACGGGCACGGGCACGGGCATGGGCACGGGCACGGGCACGAGACACGACACACCGACACGTTAATTCTAAAAAATGTCATATATTTCGACACCTTGGGATACGTTTTGATATTAAATAAAAAATTTAATATATATAATATAATTTATATTTAATACATATAAGAGTACATAATAAGTCATATAACCAATCAAATATTTAAATTTCATAACATAAATATAAATATAAATAATTTTTCGTACTTTGTTAATTTTTCATGTCAAATTTCATAACAGAAAAAAATTAATTTATAAATTATTTCTTTTATATTTAGTTAACAAAAAAAAAATTAAGATTTAAAAAAAAAAACGTGTCCGAGCGTTGACCGCGTGTCCGAAAAAGTTGACTGCGTGTCGGAAAAACGTATGTCGGAGAGTTGACCACGTGTCTCCAAATATTAACTGTGTGTCGGACGCCTGTCGGAGCGTGTCTGTGTCAGACACTTGAGGTTACTAGAAGATGAAGTGATGTTATTAATAACCTGAACAAGTGCTGTCAAAAAGAACTATAAGCGATAAGCATCTTAAATTCCCAAAAGAATGAATCTTAAGGTTGCATAGATAGGTTTGAATGCTGTAATTGAATGAGATGCTGATGATTGTTTCCCTGTTTAGTGTGTGTGTGTATACAAATATATATATATATATATATATATATATATATATATATATATATATATGAAGGTATGCTAAGAGTATGTGATGATGACCTATGAAGTACTGACACTTCAAAATCCCTAACGTGTCGTGCCTGACACTCACCGACACTTCCTGACACTCCAATACTTGTTACAAAGACTCAAAAAAAGTTTAAAGATTACGTTGTGTTGCATTTTGAGTTCTAACTATCAGATTCGTTGGATTACTATTTAATATAATTATTTGGGATATCTTATATTTCTTTGTAAAATTGATGGATATTTTAAGTTTAGCTTTATTTTTTTGTTAAATTATTGAATATTAAATATAATATACACAACATCAACATCAACATCAACATCAATATCACCTTTATCCCAAATTAATTGGGGTCGGTGGTAGATGAACCCACATGAAAGATATAAAACGGTTGAAAAATAAAAAATAAAATAAAAAATAAAATAAAAAATAAAATAAAATAAAATAAATATATATATATGTGTGTGTGTGTGTGTG
This sequence comes from Gastrolobium villosum, assembly GCA_032173675.1. Taxonomy (NCBI): domain Eukaryota; kingdom Viridiplantae; phylum Streptophyta; class Magnoliopsida; order Fabales; family Fabaceae; genus Gastrolobium; species Gastrolobium villosum. Next base: position 165,637 of record JAVKPL010003425.1, read on the forward strand.
TGTGCGTGTGTGTATATATAAATAAATAAAAGTAAAAAAGAAAGGGACAACAAGAAGTGAGGGAAATGAAGGGGCAAAGGTCTAAAAAGGGACTATCTGGAACATAGGAATAACAATGGGTCTAACCCCCCACCATACTTATAGCTTTTCTCCATTCCGTTCTAAGACATACCGTCCGCCAATCTATATCCCAGTCCATTAGATCTTGTTTTACTACCTTCCCCCAAGTAAGTTTTGGCCGACCTCTGCCTCTTTTTGTGTTGAGCTCTTGGTAACAAACTTCCGTTCTTACAGGAGCATCTAGGGGCCTTCTCATCACGTGCCCAAACCACCTCAATCTATGTTCTCTCATCTTCTCGGCTACCGGTACCACTCTAGCCTTTCGTCGAATATCTTCATTTCTTATCTTATCCATCCTTGTGTAACCACACATCCACCTTAACATCCTCATCTCTGCTACTCCCATCTTATGCTCATGTTGCCTATGTGCTGGACAGCATTCCGCTCCATATAGCATTGTTGGTCTTACTGCCGTTTTATAGAATTTTCCTTTTAACTTAAGAGGGATTTTGCTGTCACACAAAAACCCAGATGCACTGCGCCATTTCATCCACCCTGCTCTGATTCTGTGATTTACATCCTCATCAATCTCTCCACCTTTTTGTAAAATGGAGCCCAAGTATTTAAAAGCATCTTTTTTGAGTACCTCTTGACCACTTAAATGCACGGGCTCTTGGTCCCCACCTCGTACCAGAGAAAACTCACACTTCAGATACTCAGTCATGCTTCGACTTAATGTGTATCCTTTAGATTCCAATGTGCTTCTCCACAATTCAAGTTTTCTATTAACACCCTCCTTGCTCTCATCAATAAGCATAATATCTTCTGCAAAAAGCATACACCGTGGCACTTCCTCTTAAATATCTTTTGTTAGTTTATCTATAACTAAGGCAAAGAGATAAGGACTTAGAGCCGACCCTTGGTGTACACCAACCGTGATAGGAAAATAACTTGATGTTCCGTTACAAGCTTTTAACCATCATACATGTCCTGGATTGCCTTTACATAATTTGATGGAACATTTTTCTTCTCCAGAACCCACCAACAAACTTTCCTTGGAATCTTATCGTATGCTTTCTCAAGGTCTATGAACACCATATGCAAGTCCTTCTTCTTTTCTCGGTATCTTTCCATAAGTTGTCGCATCAAGAAAATGGCTTCCATGGTACATCTTCCTGGCATAAATCCAAATTGATTTACAGAAACCTTGGTATCTCTCCTCAAGCGATGTTCAATAACCCTTTCCCACAACTTCATAGTATGGTTCATTAGCTTAATACCTCTATAGTTTGAACAATCCTGTATATCTCCCTTGTTTTTGTAGATAGGCACAATCATACATTTTCTCCAAGCCTCAGGCATCTTATTTGTCTGGAGAATCTTATTGAAAAGATTGGTCAACCATCTTATTGAAAATATAATATACAATACATAAATTAAAAATATTATATAATATTAAAATGTGTCCTAATGTGTCGAAATTTAACATTTTTTAGAATTAACGTGTCGGGGTGTCTTGTCGTATCCCGTGTCCCGTATCGGTGTCGGTGCAACATAGATGATGACATGATGTGCTATGGATGAAGTGAATGACTGAATGTATTGTTGTTGTTATATGTGTAATCAATCATCTAGTATCCTTAAAGATGAATTATTACTGTTGTGGCATGAGTATGTTTGCCAAGAAGAGTTATAAGCATTTAGCACATTGAATTCCTAGAGGACAACAAAGCGTGAAGTCAATCTTCTCAAGAGAGACCACAAATCCTTGGCCCGGTGAAGAAGAGTAAAGTTCCCCTTTTGGGGCAGATTCAATGAATAAGCTTGCTCAAGTAAGTTAACCAAAGTTCCCCTTTTGGGGCAGATTCAATAAGTAAGCTTGCTCAAGAAAGTTAAGCAAAGCAAAGTTCCCCTTTTGGGGCATATTCAATAAGTAAGCATGCTCAAGAAAGAGAAACTCAAGGAATTCAATGATGCTGCAGAGAAAGTTCTTTGACATCTTACGAGTAACATAATAGCATTGTTGCTTTAATGTATGTACCATGATGTTAACTTGTATGCAGGGACTAAATATGAGGGAAAGGCCTCAAGCTTCCTATTGTTTACTGAGTTTATACTCACCCATTTTTGGGGCTGCACATGCAGGAAAAGGGAATGACAAAGGCAAGGCCATTGATGGTTCCTTGGACAAGGATAGGGCTGTCCCATTATGCTTGTGGATTTTTATGTGCTAAGAAACTTCTGTCATCTTATATATGCTGAGTTGAGGACAACTTACGTATCTATCTTAGTATGATAATGAAAGTATTATGTTTGTATGTTGATGATGATAATGGGCTGTCAAGCGGCCTAGTGGTGAATGTATCTATTTTGCTAGTAGCCTAATGAACACTTGTGTGTATGTAAAGCCTAGGCCATTATCATGAAATGTACTGATTATGTGATGTTTTCTCAGCCTAAGAAACTCTGTTTTACATTGGTGCATATGAATGTTGCTATGGTTCTAATTTCAAGAAGTATATTTCCAAAAATGTTGGTACCCGCTATTGAATTGAATCCTTGCTTAGAGAGAATTAGATGGCTTTGAAGGAGTAGACTGATGTTTACTTATGCTTAAGATAAACCCCTAAAAATATATTTTGGGAGCACTAATGGGTAGAAGTAGAGAACAGGATAATGTACCTTAATGAACTATTGAGCCAAGCATATTATGTTAGGCAACCCAAGATCCTATTAACTTGTCATTTGTTTAACTGTGCAATAGGACCCAAATTGTGTAAAGGATTGAGTATTAATCAATCAATTGAAGGTGGCCTAAACTTGGGAAAGCAGATTAGATAGCCATTTTATAAATTCTATAACTTGCTACACCTATCCAAAAATTAAAAGATAGGTGTCAATTAAAAGATAGATGTCATTTTAAAGATATGAATGTTTACTTTAACGTCCAAATCCCAACATTTATGGACTTACAATGCGCCACCAGTTTAGATTTAAGTACAATCTGCTATGCTAATTCTTGTTTGTCAGAAATTATTTCTTCTAGAATTATCTATCAGTACAGCTGATTATGCAATACAATAAGGAGTAACGAAGGGTCGAGGGCGTTACAAATAACATTTTACAACATTTTTTGCTTTGGTATTTTCTATGTAATAATGTAAGGACCGATTGCGATTCCAAAACATCTGACTGCAATACAAATAAAATTAATTCATCTCTACATGCATCTTGCATACGAAGCAACAGCAACATACGAATTAAAATGTCAGTCCTTTGAGGATTAATTTTCACTCGAATAGTTTCAGTTGTTACTATTTGGTCGAGAGCGTAGGCTCTTTTAAATTCGTTTGACAAAGACATTGAATCCAACTAGAATACCTTTTCTATAGAGAAAAGGAACTAACAGGTGGGGAAAAAAGAGAGAATAAAGACAATCAAATTTAATACAATTAAACTCTATAGCAGCGATACACCTCCAGTTCTCAACTCGTTAACAGAAAAAAAGTTCAAATACTGCCTATTGTTCACTACAGAAGACTCGTCAAGTAGACTTTCATAAAGTATCCAATATTCAGACTCGAGAACCAAACATTAAAGGGGTGCACAATGCTAGGACTATTCCAGAATTTTCTCTACTCCTGCAAAAAATGTAATGAAAATTGAAGCATCCCATAAAATATTATAACGGTGAAAAATATTAGCACTGCATAAGGAGATGAGAACACAAAAGTACACTATTTTATGGACATGCAACAATTCATAGGCCACCACAAGTGTAATGCTTATTATGTACATTCATTCTTCTCCTTACAGTTCAAATATATTATATTTTAATGGTATATCACGTACCTATGAAGCACCGACACTTCAAAACCCCTGACGTATCGTGTCCGACACTCTCGGACACTCCGACACTCCAACAAGCGTTATAGAAATTCAAAAAAAGGTTTAAAGATTGCATTGTGTTAAATTTTTAGTTCCAACTGTTAGATTGGTTGGATTATGATTACTATTTTATTGAGTTTAATATAAATATTCGTGAAATCTTATGTTTCTTTGTAAAATTTATGAATATATAAGTTTAGACTCATTTTTCTGTTAAATTATTGAATATCAAATATAATATACACTACATAAATTAAAAATATTATTTAATATCAAAACGTGTCCTAGCGTGTCGAAATCTAACATTTTTTAGAATTAACGTGTCGGAGTGTCGTGTCGTATCGTGTCACGTGTCCCGTGTCGGTATCGGTGCTACATAGTCACGTACTACGTTGTCTGTTATCGTTTTCCCTGAATTTTGACATGTTATTATCTTATACCTGTCAAATAGCATATCTAAAAGAGTAGTACTATTTGCAAACCAATCAAATGCACAGTTCTAAACCTTCATGCATACCTCATACTCCCACACTCCCCTCCTTATATCCTATTATTTGAGAATATTATAGAATAACTCCCTAACTAACTAACTAATTATCTCAGGCCCATCAATAGTTCAATACTCCCCTTCCAAAATTCACCTTGCCTTCAAAGTGAGGGAAGAGGACAGGTCATATGAGAGAGCTTCCACCTGAGTCCCATTGTTTGAAGCACCTTGACCACATTGGCAGCTTTAATTTCTCACCCCTTAACTTCAAGGAATGGCTGGAGATGGGACCCGTTAACTTGGCAAGACCCTCCCCTTCGTTTCCTGTTAAGGCCCTTGTGTTAGCTTTGAAATTTGTTTTGGCAACACCTACGTCAAAGCCCTTCTTCTTTTCACCTTTCTCCCTAGCTTGAGGCTCAGTCAATCCAACCATGCTGATTTCAGGATGAGTGAAACAAGCAGCTGGTATGATTAAATGGTTCAGCACTTGATCTCTACCAGTGACTTGTTCCACCATTGAAATTCCTTGTGCGCTGGCAGCATGAGCAAGCATCATCTTGCCATTGGAATCACCAATACAATATACATGAGGCATCAAATTTCCATGTGTGTCAATTACTCGCATGCACTCACTCAACCACAGGAACAAAACCACGCTATGTTACAACATCAATATTCTCCAATCAGAGACCTTGTGTGAATAGAGCCCTTCCTGTTGCTATCAGTGTAGCATCCACCATACTAAGGACGCTCAACCAAAGAGTTTCTTTGTCCTCCATGCCTTTACTTTCATAGAGCTGCCCTTCCCCTTTAAGCTCAAAGTTGTAGATTCCCACTAACATGGCATGGATATGCTGGCTATGGCAGACCTGATTTGCCGAAGAAGGTGACTCACATTCGAAGTATAACTCTCTCCGCCCCTTGTTAATAAGCTCCTCTGGCAGCAACCTTCTGAAGTGTTCTCCGCCATTATCGTTAGGGCTGCAGTTTCTCTCTCTCTCTCTTATGGAATGCAGCTACAGACCATTTTGTTTGAAGGGTTTCATTAAACCCAAGCCCATTTGATGTGCTAATATTATTTAGGACCCCATTTGCTCATTGGTTGGCCCATTACGGTTTCCTGAATGTTGGGTCTGTTTATCGAATTTTCCTCCTGGTCCCATTGTTTCACTTGAGCCCATTTTCCCTAGCACTTTGTGTGCTGAATAATTAACTAGAGAGGGCCACATCAGAATGGGTATTGACCCAAGATGACGAAGTTGCTCGCGATGGGTATTCAACTCCAGCCCCATATTCGCTTTGGTCTGGTGCAGCTCCACACCTTTCCAGCCCCACTTCGTATTCCTCCATCTTCTGCTTCAATCTCGTCTCCTTCCCTAAATTTGCCACTGCGTGCAAGTACATTTTTGCCTCGTGATCTTCATCCTCTTGCACTTCTTCTTTTTCCCTAATTTCTTCTTCTTTTTCTGAGTTTTGATCTACCTTAGCGTCTCCATTTCCTTCATCTTCTTTCTTTTCTTTCGGAGTTTTGATCTTCTTCAATTTTGTTTTTTTTCCTTCGGTTCTTCGTGTTCCATATCCTTCAACACCTTCGATTTTTGCCTTTTCTTCTTTGCTGATTTCGTCTTCTTCTACACCTATAGTTGCTACATTTTCATTTTGTTCTTCTTCACTTTTTTCTCCTTTATTTTCTTCCTCTTTTTTAATTCCTATTGATCCTTTTTCACACGCCTTTACTTCTACACCTTCCTCTGTATTTCCATCTTTTTTTCTATCTTCTTTATTTTGATATGTGTTTGAAGTCTTTGATTCTGCCTCCTTCTCTAACACAAATCTCGGGTATATATCTCCCTATAAATGCTCTATCAAAGCTCCGCCAAACTACACGGGAAACTAAGCCCACTCCAAAGTTTGTACCAGCTGAGGGCACGACCTTTCAACCCCTTCATAGCCTCTTTCAACTATCAATTTCTTGAATTTGGTTTGCTTGAAAATGTTGTTCAAGCCCGAGCAACCATCCCGAAGCTTTAATTCCATTTTCATCTCCATAAAATTCTGGAATCAATTTTTTTTTCTATTGATCTAGACCAATGCTCCAAGGATCTGAAGCTTTGATACCAAATTGATGGAACTTACTTTTATAAATCTGAAATTGCAGAAAACATAAATGGAGCCAAGCTCCTTACAAGAATGAAGTGCAGAAGATTAACCCCAATAGACCTCTCAACTCCCTGAGATCCTGAAATTTCCCCACTAACCAATTCTGAATTCATGTATACCTCACACTCCCTCACTCCCCTCCTTATATTAGCTAAAAGCGGATTGCGTCCAACCCTAAAAAATGCTATAGCAGGTTGCGGTTGCGAAAATAGTGGAAAGGATTAATAGAACTAGATATACCACACATGTATATATTAAAAAACAAAAATAATCAATAATAGTAAAGAATTGCTCCAAAATAAACAAGAATTCCAAGTAATCAATTAAAATATCTAAATAACAAAACAACTATACGAGATAGTAAAAAAACTATAACTATAACCTTCCTTTTTTTAATTTATAATTTTTTTTCAATAAAAAAACTATTTGTATTTGAATACAAATTTTAAAATTATTTACAATAAAAATTATGTATTTTTTTTTTACTTAATTTACAAACAAAAAATTATTAACTTCTAAACATTATTAAGTGTTTAGTAATTCACAGTTTGTAAAATAAAATTAAAAGTACATAATTTTTATTTAAGTAAATTTAAAGTAGTGGTACACTTCCTTTTTAAAATTTAATCTAAACGAACGTGTCTAGCAAATGAACACGGGACTATTGTGTGTGTCAATATATATGTATAAGGAAAGTTAAGTAAATTTAAAGTAGTGGTACACTTCCTTTTTAAAATTTAATCTAAACAAAAGTGTCTAGCAAATGAACACGGGACTATTGTTTGTGTCAATATATATGTATAAGGAAAGAAGTCTGGAAAAAAAACCCAAAACAAAATCCAGGAAAAAAGGGTAAGAGAAAAAAGAGAGTCAAAAACCTGAAGACTGAGGAGAGAAGCTGAGTTAGGAAAGGAGAAGCTGTCAACAAGCCAAGATACAAAGGAGAGAAGTTGCCGACTGAGAATAAAGATACTCAATCTTCTTCGGTGGAGTGTTAGTGGATTTAGAAAAAAGATGACTAAAACGTGAAAACAAAGGCCAATGTCCTTTTAATAATATTAAATATGAAAAGGACAAAAATATCTTCATTTTTTTTCGTTTTACATAGGCAAAACAGTATTTCCCTTCCAGTTGCTTTTCAGACACGATTTTCAGCTATACAGGCACGATTCCCTCCGCTATTTCATCCGCTTCAAACGCAATCTCTTTCCGGTGCAGTGCGCAGTTTCTAGTGGTGGTCGACAGCAACCCACGAATGGTGCGGGTAGCGCTGCTTTTAACTACTTTGCCCCTCTTTATATCCTATTATTTGAGAATATTTTAGAATAACTCCCTAACTAACTAATTATTTTAGGCCCATCACCAATTATCTCAGGCTCATCACTAAATCAGTAGTGTTTTTGAAGCCATTGTTGAACGACAGGGAGGTGGAATGGGTGTCCATTGTGCTGTGGGTGGTTGATCAGGAATGTCAAATATAGTGAAATTCCGAGTTCAGTATGGAAGGGCTAAACTCCTGTCATGTCCCGAGAGTTGGACATCCCAACTACATTGACTGCTTGGGCAGTTTTCCTAGGTCTCCTCAGTGCTTGAGGGAGGGGCTGCCTCCTAGCAGGGATTTTGAGATTCATATCAAGGCAGGGAATGATCCGATCAATGTACAACCGTATAGATACGCCCACATTCAAAAGAAAGAGATACTGAAGCTAGCGGTCGAGATGTTGAAACAGGTATAATTCAGCCTAGCATCAGACCCTTCTGAAGCCAAGTAATATTGGTCAAAAAGAAGGACAGTAGTTGGCACTTTTGTGTTGATTACCAAACCCTTAACAAAGCAACAATCCTGGATAAGTTACTCATTCTAGTGATTGAGGAGCTTTTGGAAGAGTTGCGTACACTGCATTTTTCTCCAAAATAGATTTGCTAAGGATAACATTCCGAAGAAAACCTTTTGTACACATTAGGGTCACTTCGAGTTTCTTGTGATGTCTTTTGGCCTCATCAACGCACCGGTCACATTGCAAAGTGCGTTGAACCATACCGTACAACCCTTCCTTGGAAGATTTGATGAAATCCTCATCATAGTATGGAGTTACATGTGATTTCACGACACTATTGGTAGGATGAGGAAGTAGTTGCTTACCCAATACTTTAGAAGATTAGAAGGGACTTGACGAAGGATCCCAATTCAGATTTGCATTACACCTTAGAGAATGATAAACATTATTAAAAGGGCTGCCTAGTCTATCCCCGAATGCTACATAGATTCCCAAGTTGTTTCAGGAATTCCATGCCACTCCAACATAGGGCCATTTCGGGATATACCGTATGCATTGGTGCATGGCCCAAAGCTTATACTAAATAGAGCGTTTGTGTATTAGATTGTATATCAGAACATACAGTAAATACAATTATTCTCTCAAAGATTATTAGCTATGATTGAAACAACGCCGCTTTAGCGCGTTGCAACGCTTCAGTTGTGTTGCGGCACCCAACCGCTATTTTTGCACCGCAATAGTTTCCGATAGCGGTCAGTAGCAGCCAGTTGTGGGCGGCAGATCTTGCGGCGCTATCGCGCCGCTACAAGGAAAGGAAGAGAAGTTACGGACATTCAGGGAGAAAAAGAAATGTAAAAAGCACGGATGGCAGCACTTTGTAAATTTGAGTATCATTTAAGGGTATAATAGGAAAAGGCCAGAATAAGTGAGGGGTAAAATAGATATTTTATTTAAAAAAACAGCGATTTTTTTGGGTAATGTTATCACCTTCCTTTTTCTTCATTGATTTTGCTGCCAGCTTTTGGGTAATGTGTCCGTTACGGTGCTTGGTTTGACAAAATTTAATAATACCACCAAATACATAATTAAAAAAAGGAAATAATGGGAAGAAGTCAAGAGAAAAAGCTGTAGGTGATGTTGCAGCTACGATTCAGATTCTTGGGAACTGAGTTTTGACAGCTCCTTCTATTGGTTCACTGCATCATTACCCCTATTCTCCTCTTTCCAATTTTTATTTATAATCATAATAACAATAATTTCAAGTCCCATTGTTTTTCTGTCCACCAATTCACATTTTAATCAAATATATTTATTTTTAATAACCAAGATTTATATTATATACTTTAAATAAATTATAATTTGCATGATCTTAAAATGTAATATAAAAATAATGTTACCATAATATATATATATATATATATATATATATAGGGAAAAGTGTTTGTCATTTTGAATGACATAAAGTTATGTCATATTAAGAGAGAGATAGACAGAAGAAAATATTTTTTCATTTAAAAATTAAATTAAAAAAAAACCCACTTTCTCCCCCATGATTTCCATTTCTTGTATCTATCTCTCTCCTAAAAATACATAACTTATGTCATTTAAAATGACACACACACACACACACACACACACACACAGGCACAGGCACAGGCACACACACACACACACACACACACACACACACACACACACACACACACACACACACACACACACACACACACACACACACACACACACACACACACACACACACACACACACACACACACACACACACACACACACACACACACACACACACACACATATATATACATATAATTTAAAAATTTATATTTTATATTAAAATAGAAAATTACAAAATTATTATTGTTGATTTATTCATTAATATTTAGAATTCTCTCACAAAATAAATCATATTAAATGATATCTGAGATAATTGATCTTTTGAAGTAATAAGAATGACCTTAAAAAAATGTGTTTGGTTGTATTGCTATTAATTTAGTTACTTTCATTGAACTAATTTAGTTACTTTCATTTAACTATATATAGAGCACGCCTTGTACTTTCAGTTAAGTCTTTTTCATCAAATAATATCAGAATGGATTTTTCTCTTGCTCTCTTCTCTCTCTCTCTTTCACTCTACAACTCCTGATATGGTATCAGAGTAGCAATAATCAAACTAGTGAAAATCGAAGCGTTCGAAGTAGATCAATGGAGAACAAAGCTCCACCACTCTTCAACTATCAGATCTCGGTGAAACCGGCCGAAGAATACTACTTATTTTGGAATCAGATCGTTGAGCCTATCATTACATCTCATCAGCTTCACAGATTTTTGGTAAATCCAAAAATTCCATTACAATTTCTAACAAAAGAGGATCGCGAGAATGATGATGTGAATCCAGATTTTCAAGAATGGTTCATGCAAGATCAAATGTTACTAACGTGGTTGCTTTCGACCATATCAGAGTCAGTGGTGAACGAAATCCTAGGAGTAAAGCACTTATATAAGGCTTGGGATCAGATTCACAAGATGTTTCATGGAAAAATGAAATCGAAGACCAGGCAACTCAGATCCGAGCTTCGATTGATCAAGAAAGACGCGAAATCAATTTCTGAATCTCTTTCGAGGATTAAATCTATGTAACTCATTAAAGGCGATTCGAACTCCTATTTCGAAAGACGATCACATCGATTATATTCTCGAAGCTTTGCCTTCAGACTACAATTCCTTTGTTCTCAATGTACAAAGTCGAGAAAAAGCATGTAGCCTTGTTGATCTCATGGCCTTCGAACAATTGTTACCGAAGAAAAATGAGAGTCCGATAACAGGTCCAGTTTCTATGAATCTCACTTAGGCACAGAAACGCACTGAACCAGGTGCTTTGTTCACCTCTATTTCTTCGATCGAAGAACAGAGCATGAACCAGACGAATCAAATGCATGTTTCTCTTCTTCAAGGTTACTCCAATTGTACTAACAGAGGTCGTGGAAGATCTGGAGAACGTTCAATCAGAGGAAGAGGACGAGGAACACGTGCAAACGTGTATTGTCAATTATGTTACAAGTTTGGACATGAAGTCCATTCTAGTTGGTACAGGATCGAAGAGAACTTTGTTCCAACGTTACCTCTTCCTACTGTATCTTAACAGTTCTTTGAAGCTTCACCACAACCTTTTCAATTCACTAAACAGCAATCTCAATTTCATCCTCAATTTTAGCATCCACAATAACAGTATCAGTTTCAGTTCCAATACATTCGTCCATCTGTTCATGCTTCTATTCCACAAGCTATGGTTGCTACTCAGCACCAAGGTCTTCTACCTACACCTGTTACACAACCAGCACTTGATTGGTAATCCTGATTCTGGAGTCGGTCACCATGTAACAGCAAGCCCAATGAACCTATTACAGAGCCAACAATTATCTAGAGTTGATCAAGTCATCATTGGAAATGGCCAAGGTTTGCCCATTCATGCTATTGGTCATTCAAAGTTTTTGTCACCTTTAGATGCCAAAACTGAATTGTCACTTAAAAATCTTCTTTGTGTTCCTTCCATTATGAAGAATCTGATGAGTGTCAGTGCCTTTGCACGTGATAATAATGTTTTCTTTGAGTTTCACCCCACTAAAATGCTTTGTTAAATCACAAATTGGGTCAAGATGGACTTTATTGCTTTCCCAATATTGTTTTCCCTTCAGCATCTCACTCCTCTTCATTGGTGTCAGTTTGTAATGTTGTTCAGTCTTCTGGTTGTACTAATACAAATTCAGATTTGTATAGTTCATCAAATGTAATTTCTGATTCAGCCTATTCTCTTTGGCATTGTCGTCTTTGACATCCTAGTTATGTAGCACTTAAAAATGTACTCAATACTTGTAAGATACCTTTGAGTAATAAAACATGTTTTGATTTATGTTCCTCTTGTTGTATTGGGAAATCCCATAGACTTCCATCTTATCCTTCTTCAACTGTTTATCATTCACCCTTTGAATTGATTTTCAATGATTTGTGGGGTCTATCCCCAATAAAATCAACTTCAGGCAACTCTTATTACATATCCTTCGTGGATGCTTGCACAAGATACACTTGGTTGTACCCCATTAAACTGAAATCTGATGTGCTTTCCATATTCAAACAGTTTCATGCTATGATCAATACTCAGTTTTCTGTCTCTATTAAGGCCATCCAAACTGATTGGGGTGGAGAGTTTTGTCCCTTTACTCAATATCTAAACCTTAATGGTATCATTCATAGATTAGCTTGCCCTCACACTCACCATTAGAATGGAGTTGTTTTGTTAAGAGAAAACATAGACATGTTGTAGAAACTGGACTTAACTTTACTCTTTCACATGCATCTTTACCTATGCAGTTTTGGGATTTTGCTTTTGTTTCAGCCATTGTGTTATTAACCGGTTACCAACACATCCTCATTGAACTTTGAAATTCCTTACACTAAACTTAAACTTCCACCTGATTATAAATTCTTAAAAATCTTTGGATGTGCTTGTTTCCCTTTTCTTAGACCCTAAAATAAATACAAATTACAATTTCGATCTCAAGAGTGTGTCTTCCTAGGCTACTCTTCAAGTCATAAAGGCTATCTTTGTTACAGTAAGGATGGAAGGGTTTTTGTCTCTAAAGATGTATTATTCAATGAACATTTATTTCCTTATGCCTCTTGGTCTTCAGCCACTAGTATACAGCCGATCAGGCGTATTTAGCTCCCACAACTACTGCAGTTCCTTCCTCCTTCAACTTGGATCATGCTAGTCAACACTCTTCCCATACTCTTGTTTCCACTTCACCTTCTTCTAGCACCAGTAATTCTAATTCTGAGTCATGCAGTATTAGATGTAGGTAGCTTAGCTTACCTGTAGTAGGAGACTTTTCCTTGTATCTGTAGCAGCTGATTATTGTTAGCTTTGTAATTGGTTAGTTTGTTACAGAATTAGTTCGAGTTTGTTAGCTTTGCTGACTCATTTCTGAGTCAGCCTCATGCTCTATATATAGAGCCTGTTCTCTTCCACTTTGTGATTGATTGAGATTCTCTCAAGTTTCTCTCTTATTGTCCTTCACTTTTTTGCATTCTCCTTCAATGGAGGAATTCTAATATCCATTCAACCAAATAATTCCCCAAATTCTCAACTGACTCCAGTTCATGTTAATTCTCCAAGCTCTTCTAATGCAGCTCAATAGCATAATGCCTCTTCAGACCGATCAGTTTGAATCCTCTCCTTCGTAAGCATTCGAGTATATACCTTCCTCTTCTGTTCAGTTGCAGTCTCCTACTCATTATGTTCAAACCCGATCCAAAACCTTGGTCAGATCTCTAGCTCTCCTTACTCATATGGAGCCTTCCTCTGTGAAACAGGCCCTTGCTAGTCCTCCTAGGCTGGCAGCCATGCAAACTGAATATAAAGCATTATTGGCTAACAATACTTGGACCCTAGTTGATTTACCCCCTAACAGGAAAGCTATAGGTTGTAAATGGGTGTTCAGAGTTAAGGAAAATCCAGATGGGACTGTTAACAAGTACAAAGCAAGGTTAGTTGCCAAAGGATTTCATCAAGAAGCTAGGTTTGATTATACTGAGACATTTAGCCCTGTAGTCAGACCTGTTACTGTCACGATAATGCTAACTTTGGCCTTAACAAATGGCTGGAATTTAAGACAACTAGATATAAATAATGCCTTTCTTAATAGAGATTTGGAAAAGGAGGTTTTCATGGTACAACCACCTGGTTTTGAGTTTACCAATAAGCATCAAGTCTGCAGGTTGAACAAAGCTCTTTATGGGCTAAAACAATCCCCTAGAGCTTGGTTTGATAAGATGAAAAAGTCACTGATATCTTCTGGGTTTGTATCTAGTTGTGACCAATCTCTTTTCATTCTTAAAGCTGCCTCACGAAGCATATACACACTTGTATATCTTGATGACATCATAATCACAAGGACTGATCCTGCCTTTATTCAACATCTGATCTCATAACTCAATTCACAGTTTGCTTTAAAAGATTTGGGAGATTTGGATTTCTTTCTTGGCATTGAAGTCAGAAGACATATTTCGGGTGGTTTGTCCTTATGCCAATCTAAATACATCAATGATTTGTTAACTAGTGCAGTCATGCATGAAGCTAAGAGTATTTTTTCTCCGATGTCCACAGGCTATAATCTTTCCAGATATGGTTCTGATTACTTCAGCGACCCTCATCACTATCGTTCTATAGTTGGTGCATTGCAATATGCAACAATTACTAGACCAGAAATTAGTTATGCTGTCAACAAGGTTTGTAAGTTTATGGCTCAACCTCTTGAAGATCATTGGTTGGTGGTCAAACGTATCCTTCGGTATCTTAAGAGTACCCTTTCTTTTGAGTTATCCGAAAAGAACTCTTAGTCTCTCATATTCCAGCAACTGATCAAGTTGCTGACACCCTCACCAAGCCTCTTTCCCCTGTTCGTTTTGCAGAATTGCGCAGCAAACCCAGAGTGTTGGATTCACAACACTGTTGAGTTTGAGGGAGGGTATTAGAGTATATTGTGTATGTATTGTAAGCTTTAGATTGGTTTATTTTAGTCTGATGTAGTTAGCTTATTGTGCTTCTGGTTGTATAGGATTTATCCTTCCCTTTCTGTTTGTAGTTTTTTTGTATGTAAGCTTTAGATTGGTTTATTTTAGTCTGATGTAGTTAGCTTATTGTGCTTCTGGTTGTATAGGATTTATCCTTCCCTTTCTGTTTGTAGTTTTTTGATCTGTTAGAGACTTAGTTAGTCTTGAGTGGGCCTCTGTATGGGCCTTGTGCTCTATATATATAGAGCACTGCTTGTACTTTCAGTTAAGTCTTTTTCATCAAATAATATCAGAATGGATTTTTCTCTCTCTCTCTCTCTTCTCTCTCTCACTCTACAACTTCTGATAAAGATCTATTCTTTCTCTCTATCTCTCTCTCTCTCTCCCCCTCTCTCTCCCCCTCTCTCTCCCTTCTTACCAAACTCTGATAAGAGTCCACGTACTGGCTGGTAATTAAGATGCAAACAGGTTCATTTTGTTACATTTTAAGATAATTAAAATTATAACAAAACAATGGTTGTGTACATGCACAACAGCTGCTTACATGTTCAGAAAAGATGTTCCAAGGAAGGCAGAGTTATAGTATAATAGATAAATACATGAACTTAACAGAATAGAATAAATACATATCATGGAGGAATAATGATTTGTCACAACGGTGCAAAAGTAAAGATTGATAGACACATGACAAAGTGGACTTATACCTGTTCCATTGGAGCAGAATCAGTATCATTAGATTCATCATCAGCTTGACCTTTAGCATCATGCACCACGTCCTCATGTTTTTCATTAACATTGTCCAACAGCATATTTTCATTCAAGCCTTTTACATCCGCAGGAAGCTGGCCGGACTTCAGTGTCTGTTACCACGTACCACGATGTACCACGTTATTATCAGTCTTTTTATGATAATAAGAAATTTAAATTTGAAAGACACGAGAATTTCAGGTTAGAAGATAAAGTATCATTAAGTAAGAAAACAGCCAGAAAAAAAAATATCATAACAAGATTTTTAAGACACCAAATAATAGCAAGAATCTCAAAACAGTTTCCCTCCTTTTTTCCCAAACCACTAGAGATAACCAAGAGGAACTCCTCAATCTATGACAAACCAAATCTCATCCTCCCCACATGGCAAACAATCCAGTCTAAATACTCTAAGTCAGCACTGCTGAGTGCTGACAGAAAACCTGAGTGTTTCTGAGCTCCAATGACACATGAGGAATTTTTTGGGAGAGCCTCCTATTGGATCATCTCTCTTACAACAGGTCATTAGTAAAAAAACACTAATTTTAATATTATGTTAAGCATGAGTATGAAAACAAAATTTAAAATTCAGGAGACTATCCAAATTAGAAAAGCAAGCACCTTTTCAAGTCTAGCAACCTCTTCAAGAGTCTGTGAACTCACAATGGCAGCCTGCACACAGCAGAATTATGTGAAACCATAGGTAACAACAGTTAGCATCTTGATGCACCAGCCTTAAGAGATGGTAACTCTATAATTCATGAAGATGGACATTTGCTATAATTCAGACTGGATGCAATTTCTTAGTTCGAGATAATATCACATTAGCATGCAAGGTGATTTATTAGAAAATGGTTAATAAAGAGTTTTTCACATGAACCAATGGAACAGCAAGCATACGCATCTTACAGCATGATTCTAACTTACAGGATAATGAATTACATTTTCAAAATGAGGCACTCTCAAATGCAGTTAATTTTAAAGCTCCTGATATGTATTTGAGTCGGGGCCTCGTTAATTTAATTAACAGAAACTATACTTCGACATCCATAGCATTTACATGCAAGAAACAGAGCAGGGATGACTGGACCAAAGCCTATCTCTACCTTGTTTAATGAATTACTAAGATTCTATTCATCTGACAAATAAAAATTAAAGCAGCAGATATTCAGAAGCAGAACAACAGTACTCCAGGACAAGTTTTGCGTTTGGACAATATTTTATAATAGGACTTATGCAAATGACATGTAGCATATTTGTACTATCATCAAAAATTCTAGTTTCGTTTTTGTACTGTAAGGGGACTACATTTTTAATGGTTTTCTGTAAAGTTGTGGATAAAAACAAGTACGAAATCTTCTCATCTACATTTTTTTGCAGGGTAAATCAAATGTATAAGGGAGGATGCATTTATTACAGATCTGAATTGAACTTGATGTTTATGTCACATGGTCACCCTTATAGTGATAAGCCTAAAATAAATTGATATATTCACTTTTTATTATACCTTAATAGCAATAATTTGCTCTGGTGTGGGGGCCACCACTTTGGGCGTCTGTTGTTCCTCAGTAACTTCTGAAACATTTGGAGTTTCACTGGGTGAAAATGTTTTCGCTGGTGTTCTTTGAACTTCTTCTATAACTTCTTTTGTAGCAAACATGTTTTTGGCCTCCAACCGTTCCTATTAATTTTAGAAAACTATCATAAGATGGCCATTTCATTGAAGATGTCTGCGTAATTGATAATAAGAAATAGATCCAATAATATACCATCATTTTTTTTTTTTTTTGAACATTGCAATCTCTAGTAATGTTATGAAACAAACCCATTATGCATCCACAGATGATTTTAAGAAAAAATATTTACTAGTACATTTCCACACTTTGTCTTGGTGATGAAAAAGATAAGTATGGGTAATGAAAAAGAAACCTTACCTTATTTTTCACTTTTTTGAAATCTAAAACCCGAAGAGACTTCAGTTTGTAAACAACATAAAGCCTGTAATTCGCTTTCTTTGTAATATTGTTGTCAAGCAGACTAAGGAACTGCAGTTTTGGGAGGGATGCTAAAGGATCAATTTCTACTAAGTTTACAATCCTGTTGTTTGTGAGAACTAGCGTGTGTAATTTTGGCAAGAACTCTGCAATACAAATGACATAGTAAGCTAGAGCAACATATTGCGTTGCTTACAACTAGAAGAAAAGAGGTAGGTAACACAATGTATCGAAGTGAAAGGATGAGATACAGTTCAAAGATCAAATGGTACCTCCAATGTTGGGGTTAATTCTAGTAATTCTATTGTTATTCATGAGTAGTGTACCCAACCGGTTAAGATATGGGAGGTTTTCCAGTTTGACAATCTCATTGTCAGACAAATCTATGGTGTCAAATTGGTCCTGCAAGAAATCCATTACAAAGGAACTAAAATTTATGAACATCAAGATAAACCACAACGAAGTTTTTAATTGAAGAATAAAATCATAATAATAAATTCTTTTAAATCAAAAGATGCCTCAACAACACAAAGGGAAATTAGAAAGAAGCCAAGAAGAAGATCAACACCTCGGTAGCGCCTAAGTTTTCCATTACAGCTATCTTGTTGCCTGCCAACAATATGACAAACTTGTACTCAAAAACGAACCAAAATAACATAAGAAATTCGTTTGTGGAAGAGAGGAAGCAAGAAAGAGAGTGAAAGCGCGAGGGAAATAGGGAGAGAGAGAATGAAAGCTTAAGGTGAATAGTGATACCTCGAAGATCTAGCTCGCGCTCTTTAACGGCATTGAAGAAATGAGGGCTTTTCCAGATCAAGTCAGCAGTGAGCCTCACCATCTCTTTCCTGTCAGCGCCCAAAAGGAATAGATATTTACTGCGAGAATGGTGGTTTCAGAGGATGAGCGCCCAAAATAAATACCTGCACGATTGATCAAATTACAAACAGTTCTTTTACCTACAACAAAAAAATAAATGAAAAAGAGAGGTAAGATAGCGAAACAAAACCTAAAACAAAAATCTTACCCAGGTGGTTGGCGTCGGGACAGTGGCTTCGCTGTTTTCCAAATGAGAAATGCGAGGAGTGAGACTTGGCGAGAGAGAAGCACTTCAGAACCAAACTGTGAGCGAGATAATTTACTTTCACAGAGAGAATATAATAATACAAGGCGAGCAAGGAGTAATGAGGCCGCGACTACGCGAGGCTGTCACTGACTCAATAGCGACGGCGTGGAGGAATGGGTATCCCACGGCGTCAGAACCCAAACAGACACAACAAGGGCACTTGCTAGGTTATCGAAAAGGATGAAAAAGAGAGGGCACTTCGGGCTGGGCTTGGGTAATTGTAAAAGTTGGGTTGGTGGGGTATTTCCATATTCCAAGAGACAATTAACATTTCCTCGTGACATTTTGTAGGGCCCGCATCTTTTTCAAAAAAATAAAATAAAATTATAGCAGGTAAAATGAATTTTTATAACATAACATAATCATTTTTTCTACAACATAATTTTTATCAACCTCTATTTGAGAATTTAAGGGTTTAGGGATTTGGGGTTTAGGGTTTTAGAGTTTGGGGTTTGAGATTTCGGGTTTAGGGCTTAGAGTTTCGAGATTGGGGTTAGGGATTTAGGGGTTTGGGGTTGGGGGTTGGGGTTTCGGGGTTGGGGGTTGGGGTTTAGGGTGTAGGGTGTAGGGTGTAGGGTTTAGGGGTTAGGGGTGTAGGGTGTAGGGTTTTGGGGTTTGGGATTTCGGGTTTAGGGCTTGGAGTTTCGAGATTGGGGTTTAGGGGTTAGGGGTTTGGGGTTTAGGGGTTTGGGGGTTTAGGGGTTTGGGGTTAGGGGTTGGGGGTTGGGTTTAGGGTTTAGGGTGTAGGGCGTAGGGGGTAGGGTGTAGGGTGTAGGGGTTAGGGGTTTAGGGTTTTAGAGTTTGGGGTTTGGGATTTCGGGTTTAGGGCTTGGAGTTTCGAGATTGGGGTTTAGGGGTTAGGGGTTTAGGGTTTATGGGTTAGGGGTTTAGGGGTTTGGGATTTAGGGGTTAGGGGTTTGGGGTTGGGGGTTGGGATTTGGGTTGGGGGTTTAGGGGTTTGGGGTTTGGGGTTGGGGGTTTCGGGTTTAGGGTTTAGGGATAAGGGTTTAGGGTTTATGGTTTAGGGATAAGGGTTTAGGGTTTAGGGTTTAGGGATTTAGGGTTTAGGGGTTTAGGGTTTTAGGGTATGAATACAATTGATATTTTGAATACAAAATAGCTTTGACAAAAGGATTAGAATAGAATCAATGCCATATTAAAAACAATTAACAAAAAAACTGTTAATCACATCAATTATAGTTCCAAAATTTCAATACCAAAAAACTACTTGAGAATCTATCCTAAAAGAAGAAACCTATATCTAACATTCCACTTTCACAAGTCATTAGAAACATCGATGGATAATGATTTATCCTGGAACCAGTCCTTCGTACAAATAAGGGCCTCAAGAGTAAGGGAGTCTAATGAACTCCTGTAGCTATCCATTTTTCTAATTTCTATACCAAAAACAAAATCTGCGGAGAGAGTTGATGCCGGTATAGATAAAATATCAGAAGCCATTCTAGACAATATTGGGTACTTCAATCCGTTTACTTTCCACCAGTTCAAAATATCAAATTTTTGTACACTAGGCTCTAGTGGCTCTTCCAAATACTCAGTCAATTCTGTCTTCCATTGCTGGTTACCTATTAAGTCATATATATCCAAGTCAAAATCAAAAAATGCAGCTTCAACTGACTCGGTCGTTATCATAGCCTCATTCCCTTCATCACCATTTGTCGCTGTATACGGAAGCACTGGCTTGACATAATCATCGAATAGTTCCTGAAGACCATCCTCAACAATTCTTATCCCTGACTCAGCCTTGTCACTAAATAAGTAAACAAAGGTGGATTCCACAAATTTCATTTTACACCTCGGATCCATGGCTACAGCAACTGCCAACATTAACCAACTTTCCGCCCAATATTGCTCAAACTTCACTTTCAAAGGCATAATCAAACTACTGCAAAAAGGATCCTGGCTGAAGGTTGCAAGAGTCAACTCCACCAGAAGTTTTGTCACTTCAGGGAAAAATAAGTTTGCAGTTGGGTATGGTTGGACAAATAAAATGTTAGTCGCATCATACAAATACTTCAAATATACACAGAGAGTTTCTACTTGCTGCCAGTCATCCATTGTCAAAGTTATTCTGTAATCAGGATCAGAGGCATAAGACCAAACAAAGACTTGTTTTAACTCGCAAGCAGCAACAAGCATATGGTAGATTGTGTCCCATTTATTTTGGTCATCAATTGAAAGCTCCACCATACTAGGGATTTGAAGTTGTTGCCTCACCTCAAAGAACTTCTTTTCATGAGATTTCATGTAATTTACACTCTCACGAACTTTACCAATAGTTTCTCTCATTGCCCCCAATGCATCTAATGCAAGGCGACTAAGCACACGAGCATAACAGTTTTGGCTTAATAATTGGCCATCGAGGATCGAAGGGCTTTTAAGAGAGAGGAGATCCCTTAGTTTTCTCATCAAAGCCTCATTGCCATTGGAGAAGAGTTTATCGAGTGCAAGAGTAAATACCCGACCCTCCAAATGCCAGTCACTTAAGGAGCTTACTATGGTTTGATTTAAGTAAACGTCAGAATCAAGAAATGGCAGCATCACAACATTAAGAATGGGATGATGCAACTTCCAATTAACATCAATGAAGTGTCCCCGAAGAAAAACGTAGACCGGTGTCTGGTTTGAAGTCCATACGTCTAAGGTGAGGTTGACTCGCCCGGGAATCCCATCGATAAGATTCAACAACTTTTGCTTTCCTGTAAGATACATATCAACACAATCCTCTTGGACAGCATTAAAGCTCGGTGGATTGAACTTGGGTTGAAGTGTGCGCAACAAATCAATGAAACCTTGGTCTTCCACCATATGAAGTGAATAATCATGCAAAATAATCATTTTAGCAATCTTATTCTTGCAGCCATCCTGATCAAATGAGATAGCAGAAGACTTAGGTTTTGTTCTTGCCCGTTTCTTTGGTAGATTAGCACCAGTTTTAGGACATGTGGTTTGTCGATCTTTCTGACAAAGGGGGATGTGTCTCCTGAGATGGCTAGTGCCAGTTAGCTTTGAATCTTTCATATACACAAATGATATATTGCACTTATTACAATAAGCCCGGCCAAATCCAGGTCCATTCATTTTCACAGTGAAGTGCTCCCACACATTAGATCTCATTCTCCCAAGCCTTTTTTGTGTTGTTTCTGGTTCAGGTATTCTCAACTCCATCACAGAACAACAGATATAATCCTATAAAACAAAAAAGACTCAAACAATTAGAAGAGCCTAATTAAACATTGATTCAACCTGAAAATACATTACCAATATATTTATTTAATTTTAATCATCTGAGATAGAAATAGTATTATATAAATATGAAGGCAATGCAAAATAGATTGTTACAAAACAAAAAAAACTGGTGGTCCTTGTTTTCAGAACAACGGAAAGCAAAAGTTTTAAATTATTATGTTGCCTCTTTTTAGAATCGGAAAGCAAAATACATTGTTTCTATGCACACGCTTAACGCTATATACATTGTTTCTACGCAAAATACATTGTTTCTACGCACATCAAATAAATTTAATATAAAAAACAT
Source organism: Gastrolobium villosum (assembly GCA_032173675.1). NCBI lineage: Eukaryota > Viridiplantae > Streptophyta > Magnoliopsida > Fabales > Fabaceae > Gastrolobium > Gastrolobium villosum. Next base: position 188,018 of record JAVKPL010003425.1, read on the forward strand.
AACTATAGTTTCTTAAGCATCGAGATTACATCAAACAAGTATTCATATAACGCTAAGTCTAACCTTTGACATCTAGTGATTAGGATTGCCTGGTCTCCGTGTTGGCTACCTTTTAGAAGAAAGGTGATTGGGGAAAAAAAAACGATTGGTAAACAAAGGAAAATATTAATAAAATCAAAATCAACAAAAGTTTGAAGTAAGAAGAGAGAAAGTAGAGAAGAAGAGAAATAGAGGAATGTTGAGAATTGGGAAGTGATTCGATTTGGTTAGGTTAAGCTCCTATTTATAGCTGAAATTTTGAAACCGAGACATTAATTACAGGTAATATCAACGGTTATCACATTTATTTTAGTTATAAAAAAAGCAGGTAAAATCAAATGTCATCATAATTATTTTAATTGTTATTAATATATTAATGGTTACAAAATCAATACAAATAATTATTGTTATTTTAATTGTTATTAACAATTTAGGAAACATTATTATAATAAAGATATTGCCAAAATTCACGTTTTATTTATTTATGATCATAGAAATATTGCGGAAGCTAATCTAAAACTAATTTGGGGAAATGTTACCGCCACACCTGTACAGGGACAAGTGCAAGGCTCTTTATTACATTCATAAATATTACAAAAAATCATAAACTTTGTTTTATACATAAAATTTAGAACTAGCTGGAAATTCTCTGAGTCATTATCTTCACTGCCCACTGCTAGCCCGATTCCTTTGTAACCTGATTCACTGAAACTTTGCTCCCCTGTGAAGGATCATTACAGTCAAACAAACACAAACAGTCAGCAGAGCTGGTAATCCCAATCAAAATACAATTAATGTAAATAATAATGAAATTAAATCAAATATCAATATATATAATCAAATAGTGATCAAATCAATGACATTCACAACTCAATGACATTCATCGTAATCAAATCAAATATCAAATTCAATATTTATCATATATATTCTAATCATAATCACATCAAATTATCAGCTTCAACATATATTCACATCGAATCAAATATCCTTCATAATCTTTATTAAGTTTAATTTTTTTATAACATTATTAAGTTTATTTAGTGGAGTAGTGGGAAGAGAACCATGGTAGACCCGGGAAATAACCATTGTTGCCAGTCTACCCCGTGACCCTGGAAATAACCACTGTTGCCAGCCACGTATAATCAAAATTGGCCATCATCAAAATATCAAATCCTAGTGTGATACAAATTGAAGGCAAAAGTTGCTACAAATTGAAGGCAAAAGTTGCTGGTGCCGAGCGCTAAAACGTTCAACACAGAACATTTTAGCGCGTTGCTGCAAACTAAGGACGAAAGTTGCTGGTGCTGAGCGCTAAAACGTCCACACAGAACGTTTTAGCGCGCTGCTGTTGGAAAAGTTTGGGGTTTTGGGCCCTAAAACCTCCTGATCAAACGTTTTAGCGCCCTGTGTGGGAAAAGACTCTAGTTTCGAACGCTAAAACGTTCAAATCAAGTGTTTTGGCGTTGGAGTCAGTTGGAAGCAGTTGGGCATTAACCAGACATGGACGCTAAAACGCCCATCAAGAACGTTTTAGCGCCCAATACAGTTAAAAGCAGTTGGACATCCGGCAAGCCTGGACGCTAAAACGCCCATCAAGAACGTTTTAGCGCCCGTGTTATTTTTTAGTGTAAATTGTAACACTATAAAAGGCAAAGGCCTTCACATTTTCTGAAGAATCCATCATATATCTCTCTCTTACATCAGATCTTCTGATCTGACTTCTCTCCTTTACTTTCCAAATTCTTATGAGTAGTGTTTTATTAGTTAGTGTTCATATGTAATTGCACTTGAAGATTGAAGACTTACTATCATGACAACGGAGTTTGATCTTTCTTCTTCTCTTGTCTTTATTTCAATTATGTCTGAGCAGAGTCCTTTGTAGTCTGATTCAATGGAACTCAAGCGTGAATTTATGAATGGTTAATTAGATATTTTGTTTATCTACTATGTGATTGTATGAAGTTGTCTTGATTAATTCTTCATGTTAAAGGAATAGTGTAGAACAGACATGTTTACATTGTTCTATATTTGACAACTTTATCATCAATGTTTTAGTAGTCAAGACATTGATGCTAGGATACTGATGTTGTAAGAACCCGTACCGTTAATTAAGGTAATTAGTGAATTAATTATGATAATTAGGAAATAATCCCATAATTGACCCTAATAAATATTAGTGGGCTTAAATAATTATACTAAGTGGGTAAAAATGCTGAAAGTCGCTTTTCGGAAGAAAAGTGCAGATACCGGTTCTGCTACCCGGTATAAATGCGTATTGGAAAAGTATCCCGAAAAATTATAACGAATGCATGATAATTACTAGAATATTATGTAGGACTTGTAAAACAAGTTTCAAGTCAAAATAATGTAATCTGATGCCAGAACTGATACTGGCTATGGAAAAGCGCGTACCGGAAAGGTGCTCCGAAAAATAAAATAAAAATATGAAAAATCTTAGAAAAATGTCTAGGTCTAGATTCCAAAGTTTGGGATCAGGATCTTTTGCGTTGCTATTAAGGCCAATACTGCGCGTTAGGTGACCAATTGCCTATATATATTACTACTAAGGGCACAAAACCCTAGGCCATACTCTTTCTTACGTGACTTGTGGCTGATCAGCCTTCTCCCTTGTGCTCCTTTGCTGCCTTCTTCACCTTGGAGGCCAAGAAGCCATCTTTCCTCTTGGCTTCTTCATCAAAACACCTTGTGAGGGTGGGTATGTGACTTGTGAGTGTGGAGAGTTATTTTTGGGAGTGTCCAGCCACTGTGTGTGAGGGTTGAGGGGCTGAGTTAGTGTTCATTTGGTGAGAGCTCTTATTCTTGGCTTGTGAAGCTCCAAGGAGCTTCCTTTGTGTTGAAAGGGCCAAGCTTTGCACCATTTTCGTACACCATTTTGTGGCCTGAGTTGAGGAGCTGTTGGGGAGCTCCAAGAGCACACATTACTCTGTTTTGAGCTTTGGTAAGGTATAATGTGTATGAACCTAAAACAGATTAAAGATGCATGCTTTAACGTGTACATGTGTTAAAAGTTGAATCTTTGGAGTGGATATTCACGAAATGCAGAAACTGCATTCTGTCATGAGATATCTGGAAAAATAAATGGTGAGTAATACTTCTCTTGTATGTATTTGTTGACAAATAGATTTATTTTACAGGTCATTGAAAAAGCAGTTGACGTCGGAGCAGATAGTAGTCAATTTCCCACTAGTTGGATATTTCATTCACGTGAAAAAAAGGCCGGCAAGGCTTTTGTTGATGGTTTGCTCCCTCACTTTGTGTAAAAAAAAATTCTTTTTAGCATTATTTGGTGCAACATGACTGGTAACGCTATCTTTCTAATGTTTTGCGCTGCTTATATTTTAATTTGTGTGTAATTCCACTAAAAAAATTACATTAAATTCAATAACTTGTTTTCTTGATTGGTTTGATTCACTATTTTTGAAATCAATGTGAAACTTTAAGCATCAAGATTGTATCAATCCCAGGCTTGTTTTGCCATTTCTGATGAGATTGTGGATAGAAAGTTTGAGTTCTTGTATTTGACTTTATATTAAGGAATGATCCCATTATTAGTGAATTTTTTGAGCATTCAACCGTGGAAAGTGGCATTGGAAATTTGGAATAAAGATATTATTTATTGATCACTTCAAATTTGAAAAATGAAAGTATCATGCATGCATCATTGAGGATTCCATTTTAAAATTCACAGGTTTCTTCTGTTAAGTCAAGCTTTGCTACTACTTTTTTTTTTTTTTGCAAATTTTATTAAAAATTAAGTATACTGATCTCCAATTTTAGGATTGTGAAATTGCAATGCTTTAAGGTGGGTTTCTAAAAGTGGGTGATATTGGCTCTGTTTGATTTCAGTTTTCGAAAACTGTTTTTTAGTTTTCAGAACAAAAAAACAAAAAAACTCGTTTGGTAAGACCTGTTTTGTAAAATATGTTTTGAAAACTATAACTGTTTTTTTTTTTGTTTTTAGAATCAAATTTAGAGAACATGTCTGAGTTGTTTTTGTTTTCTGTTTTTGTTTTTAACTTTCAAAAAGAAAAAAAATAGAAAACAACAGTTTCCATAACTATTTTACAAAACAGTTTTAAGAACAAAAAAATCAGAACACAATCAAACAGACCCATTGTCTTTTCTTATTTGTCTCCGTGGTTGTTGCGTAGGATCGAACTAAAACATGATGTACTTATCTATAATCAATTTCTTCGTACTTTTTTATTTACTCAGTTTCTTTTCTACTGCTTAAATATTGGATGAAATGTACCCCGCTTCCATTCCAAGAATAATAAATGAAAATATATATCTTTTATTGCATGTCCGAACGTTAATAAATTTTCATGTGATAGCAGGGAAAAAAATTGACTTCATCACTGCTGGTGGGAGGGTATGCCATTCTGAACATTGCCCTTAATTGTTTTTTATTTATTTTTTATTTTTATCATATTTTATGTCTCTCTGATCTACAAATTATGTTTGCTCGTAGACTACTGCTTTCGTGCCAGAGTTGCAAAAGCGAAGTGGATCACAAGATGCAAAAGAAACTGGTAAGCCTAGGAGGCAAACCTTGTTATAAAAGACAGAGGGTGATATCAAATCACTATTGCCCTGAACCCATGTATTTGACAGAAGGGGTAGATGATCAGAGTTATCACTGTGTAATAATAAAAAATAAGAACAGACTTACTTGTAATCCAAATACAGAATTAGTCAGAAGAATGTATGCAGGAGATGATTGAATCCGAGCCCACAGAACGTGTCTCCTTAAGACAATTTGCCCCCTCACTGATGCCTAAGGTTGATGGACACTTGTCTCCCAGGATAGAACGGATTCCGTCTGAAGAATGGTGGCACTACCAATCAACAGCCCAAACGAACACAACAGAATGCCAAAAGAATTCACACCGGAGGATGAACAACGGTATGCAATACCGGAAGAACAAAAACACAACAGAATGTGTCAGTGTCTATTTATAGACACTGACCGGTCACGATGAGCAGTCGCCGGAGGCGAATCGCCGTGTCTGACGCCGGCGAACGGGTGTGACCGGTGACCGTTCCGACGAACAGGTACAACCGGTGACCGGTTCGGCGAGAAGACACCTCCTTTAACCGGTTCGCGAAAAGGAAGAACCGGTTCGGTTCAAAAACCGGCGGGTGGGTTCGAATTTTGGAGGGAAGCAACTTTTGGACAAAAAATAAAAATAATTTAATAAAACATTATTTTTTAATACACACAACCGAACCGAACCGAGTCGGCCGGACGGGCGGCGGCGGCGGCGCGCGTGTGGTGGTGAAACAAAGCCCACCTATCTCCTCCCCCTACATAAAATATGTAGTGACCCAAGGGCCAATTAAAGAGATGGAGGTGGGAGTTTATATACTCTCCCACTTTCTACCAATTGTCCAATGTGGGACTTTGTTAAACAACCCACAACTCTTCATCTTCCTTTTTCTCTTTTTCTCTATTAACCCACTTCTTATTCATAACCAATGGATCATTGTATATTAAACTTACTATTAATTCCAACAATCCCCCACATGGATAAGAAGTCAAATCATCGTGACAAGATGCATAAGAGTATAAATGCAAAGTGTAAATTCCTCAACCAGAAACAACTGCATCGAGATAGGTGGAGTTACCTTTGAACATTCTCTAGTGAAAACCTATCGGATATACTCGGTCAATCGGTGGTCTAGGGCGACTTGAACCGTCAACCTTTAGTGTATACCTAGACAATAGGAGTCACACAATTGCTTCTCTAGCATTGTTGGTCCTTTGTTGCGCCCATTTTGGCCGTGGGACACCTACCTGGTTCTGCGAGTGTTGTTAGAGAATCGGCCTTTGAAAAATTCTCATAGAAGCGACCCTCACTTCACACTCACATAGGTGATTTCTTGTGATGTAACTCACTATACATCATCTGAACACAACAGATTAAGAAATCATTAAAAGCCTAAGTGCTTACCCTCATAAATACACTGTCTTGTCTAAGAATGAGTATGAGTTTAAAACTCCACAGTGTTTGGGCAGTCGACCATCACTTAGTTGTCTCTTTGAACCTAGTTCATGGGATCTCCACTCTTCTAGGTAGAGTTACCGCAATGCTCAACAATTGATAGACCTTAAACCCATTCCTTTCGACAAATATTCAACCAACTCTCTAGGAATCCCTTTGGTTAACGGATCCGCTATGTTCTCCTTAAACTTAACATAATCAATTGTAATGATTCCGTTCGAGAGTAGTTGTCTTACGGTATCATGTCTACGACGTATGTGTCTAGACTTACCGTTATACATGACGTTCTTGGCCCTTCCAATAGCGGTTTGGCTATCACAATGTATGCATACAGATGGTACCGGTTTTGGCCAATTAGGAACATCCTCAATAAAGTTACGAAGCCATTCGGCTTCTTCACCAGCCTTATCTAAAGCAATGAATTCTGCTTCCATGGTTGACCTTGCGATGCAAGTCTGTTTGGACGATTTCCAAGACACAGCACCTCCACCAAGGGTAAACACATATCCACTTGTGGATCTAGTGTCATTAGAGCCGGTGATCCAGTTTGCATCACAATACCCTTCTATAACTGCGGGGTATTTCTCGTAATGCAGAGCATAATTTTGAGTATACTTTAAGTATCCCAAAACTCTTACCATAGCTTTCCAATGATTTTCATTTGGATTACTAGTAAAGCGACTTAGCAGACTTACTGCATAAGCAATATCAGGTCTGGTGCAGTTCATAACATACATCAGGCTACCCAACACTTGAGCATATAGCTTTTGTGCTGTAGTTTTACCAGTGTTCTTTAATAAACTAAGATTACAATCTACAGGGTTCCGCACAGGGGTTATATTCAAACTTTTGAATTTCTCAAGAACCTTAGCTATATAGTGAGCCTGTGATAAGGCCAACCCTGCAGATGTTCTACGGATTTTAATACCTAGGATAACGTCTGCTATCCCCATATCTTTCATATCAAATTTACTTTTCAGTAATTGTTTAGTAGCATTGATCATTTGACAATTATTACCCATAATCAACATGTCATCTACATAAAGACAGACAATTGCAAAACCTTTTCCTGTATTTCGAACATAGACACATTTGTCACATTCATTAATTCGAAATCTATTTGATAACATAACATTATCAAATTTCGCATGCCATTGCTTTGGAGCTTGCTTTAACCCGTAAAGGGATTTTATTAAGCGACAAACTTTCCGTTCTTGTCCTGGAACAACAAAACCTTCAGGTTATTCTAAATATATCTCTTCTTCCAGGTCGCCGTTTAAGAATGCCGTTTTAACATCCATTTGATGTACTTCTAGTCCATTCAAAGCAGCTACTGCGATCAACATCCTAATGGATGTGATCCGTGAAACAGGAGAATAAGTATCGAAATAATCGAGACCTTCACGTTGCCTGTAGCCTTTTACCACAAGCCTTGCTGTATATTTATCAATAGTGTCATTCTCTTTCATTTTTCTTTTGAACACCCACTTACTCCCTAACGGCTTGTTGCCAGGAGGAAGATTTACCAGTTCCCAAGTGTGGTTGGACAAAATAGACTCTATCTCACTATTGATAGCCTCTTCCCAGAATGGTCCTTCTGGAGACATTATAGCTTCCTTATAAGTCCGAGGCTCATTTTCTAATAAATACGTCATAAAATCAGGTCCAAAGGATGTGGCTGTCCTTTGCCTCTTGCTACGTCTAGGTTCATCTTCTATATCCTCTACAGGATCAGCATTAGTTGTAGCATCTCGAGGTATAACAACCTGATCATCGTTGTTATCACTTGATATCTTATCATCATTATTGCCACTGGATTCATTTATTTTCTTATACGGAAATATATCTTCAAAGAAAGTAACTTCCCTTGACTTAATAACCGTATTAGCATGTATGTCTGATACATCTGATTTATACACTAGAAACCGATAAGCACTACTATTAAGTGCATAACCGATGAATACACAATCCACGATTTTAGGTCCGATTTTCAACCTTTTAGGATTAGGAACCGCAACCTTAGCCAAGCACCCCCACACTCTAAAGTATTTCAGGGATGGCTTCTTACCTTTCCATATGTCATATGGTATGTTCTTTGTCTTTTTGTGGGGCATTCTATTAATTATATAGTTAGCCGTCAACATGGCTTCCCCCCACAAGTTCTGTGGTAAACCGGACGTAATCAACATGGCATTCATCATCTCTTTTAATGTCCGATTTTTCCTTTCTGCAATCCCATTTGATTGCGGTGAATAAGGAGCTGTTGTCTGGTGTATAATACCAGACTCTAAACAGAATTCCTCGAAGGGGCCATCAAATTCTCCCCCACGATCGCTCCTTACCATTTTAATTTTCTTGTTGAGTTGATTCTCAACTTCACTTTTATATTGCTTAAAAGCAATAATTGCTTCATCTTTACTATTAAGTAAGTATACATAACAATATCTACTGCAATCATCAATAAATGTAATAAAGTATTTCTTATTACCCCTAGATGGTGTAGATTTTATGTCACATATATCAGTATGTATTAAATCTAATAATTCGGTTGATCTTTCAACTGATTTAAAAGGTAATTTCGAAAATTTTGATTCAACACATACTTGGCACTTATCATTTAAACATTCAAATTTAGGTAATAAATCTAAATGCATTAAAGTCT